>SMDT01001886.1:0-65105 GCA_005392925.1 Aquilaria sinensis
ATTTATTATATGGAAGGCTAAGCTTTCTACCTCTTATTTTTTGTTATTCTTGCATTCTTTTATTTTTCTTTATTATTTTTGAATGGAAAGCTAAGCCTCTTACACCTTCTGTTCATAAAATGGAAGGCTAAGCCTCCTATACCTTTTTGTTATTCATATTTTTTCTTGCTACAATTTTGTTTATATAGGAAAGCTTGGTCATGTACATCAAGTGGTAGATTGGTAAGAGAATCTTCATCTTCTTCAAACATAGCTAAACACATTAATAATCAAGAAGATCACCATTCTCTACATAATGACCAAGACCAACCTAGGACCCTTGGAGAACACATGAACCCCATAAGAAATAGTACACCATCATGTCTAATATTTTCTCTTGATGCATGTCACTTTAACTTCAAGCTAAGTATTATTCAACTTTTACGAACTTTTCATGGATTTGATTATGAAAATCCATGCTTGCATTTGAGGGAATTTGAGGAAGTCTGTCACATATATAATAACCTAAACTGTAGCATGAACACCATCAGACTTAAGCTTTTTCCTTTTTCTTTAAAAGATAAAAACTAAAACATGACTGCAAAATCTTAGGTCAAGCTCCATCAATTCATAGGCTGAATTGCAACAAAAATTTTTGAAAAAAAAATTTCCTGCCCGCAGAAAAAATTCTTTCAAAAGGCAAATCATCATTTTCAAACAAAAACTAAGAAAACTTTTTACAGTGTTGGGATATATATAAAGATTTACATAATACTTGCCCACACCATAGTTTTGAGAAATGGAGAATAGTTTCACACTTTTATAAAGGTTTAACACCTAGGAAAGACAAATGGTGGAATTGATGTGCAATAAAACATTTGAAAATAAAGATCCTGACGGGGCTATGAATTATCTAGATGTACTAGTAGAGAATGCACAAAATTAAGACACTGCTGGTACCTATGAGGCCCCAGGTAAGACTTAATCTCCTGCATCTAGTGGAGGCATATATCATCTCAAGGAAGATAATGACCTTTAGGCAAATTTTGCATCTTTAGCTAAAAAGGTTAAGGCATTAGAAATGAAGAAAATTGGTCAATAAAATTTGTTGAAGTTGTTTTGTCACATTTGTGAGACTAAAGACCATTCTACCAGCAATTTTCCAACCTTGCATTCCTTCAAAGAATGCCTCCATGAACAAATCAATGCTTTGAATAACTTCAAGAAGCCAACCCAAAATCCGTACTCACAAACTCACAATCCTAGCTAGAAGAATCATCCAAATTTCAATTGGAGAAGTGATGATCATGCTCAACCATCACAACAACCTTTGCACACCCAACAAAATTTTCAACAAGCTCAAGGGTATGTGCCTTATGTTCATCATTTTAGGAAAAATCTTGAAGATATGTTGCATTCATTCATTGAGAAGCAAGAGTCTATTAATACTCAAATAAGTCAAACCATAATTGATTTGAAAGATACTCATACAAAATTTGTATTTGCACTCAACATTCAGGAGAAAAGGTAATTTTCTTCTTAACCATAACTGAATCTCAAAGGTCAAACAATGGATCAAGTGATATCAACCATTACACTCCACATCGGTAATGTTATTAAAAAATCCATTCCTGATCCTTATAAAGGAAATGATGAGTCAACTTCTAAAAGTAAAGAAAGGGTTAAACCTATACCAAGCGAAGAACAAATTAAATCTCCACCTACACCTCCATTTCCTTAGGTATTACTAGTTCTTAAGAAGGTGAATCAAAATCCTGAAATTCTTGATATTTCCAAGTAGGTAAAGATCAATTTCCCTTTGTTAGATGTGATTAAACAGATACCTTCTTATGCCAAAATTTTGGAGAATTTATGCACTATTAAAAGAAAACTAAATGTGAAAAAGAAAGCTTTCTTGGCTGAACAGGTAAGTGATGTTATTCAAAATAATACTACTTTGAAATCCAAAGATCTTGGTTGTCCAACAATTTCATGTTTCATTGGAGAACATAAAATTTGAGCAAACATTACTTGATCTTGGGGCTAGTGTAAACATACTTCCACATTCAGTTTACTAAAAACTAATTTTAGGTGAGTTAAAACTAACCGAGGTAACTCTTTTGCTCACTCATGCATTACTTGATCTTGGGGCTAGTGTAAACATACTTCCACATTCAGTTTACTAAAAACTAAATTTGGGTAAGTTAAAACAAACCGAGGTAACTTTTTTGCTTATTGATCGATCAGTGAAACCGCCTAAAGAAGTTGTTGAAAATGTGCTAGTCCAAGTTGATAAATTCATATATCTTGTGGATTTTATTGTTTTGGACACACTATCGGCAAAAATTAAGAATTCAATGCCTATTATTATAGGACGTCCATTTTTAGTAACCTATAATGCTTTGATTAATTGCAGGAATGGACTGATGAAGCTGTCATTTAGGAATATGACATTAAAGTTAAATGTTTTCGACTTACTTAAGCAACTATCTGAAAAGGAATACAAAAGTGAAGAAGTCTGCATTATTGACGCAATTGTCAAAAACTATATTCAAGAAAGGAGTATTTTTTATCCTCTGGAAAATTGTTTAGTTAATTCATTTGAATCAAGTATGCAAATGGATTAGGATACTTCTAATGTATGTGAATTACTTGATTTTTCACAAGTAAAAAAAAATACATGTTGGAAACCAAAAGTTGAAGAGTTGGGACAACCCAAAGATGAAGAGCAAAATAAAATACCCAATCCGAAGTTGAAGCCCTTGCCCAAAGAATTGAAGTATGTATTGCTTGGAGAAATGTCTTCTTATCTTGTGGTAATTTCATTTACTCTCACATTCGAGCAAGAAGGTAAGTTGATTGAGTTGCTTAAGATGTATAAAAGTGTAATTGGATGGATGTTAAATGACATAAAAGGCATAAATCCTTTAATTTGTACACAGAATAAACTTGGAGGATAATGTTAAATCTTGTCAATAACCTCAGAGAAGACTCAATCCATACATAAAAATGGTAGTAAGATTTGAAGTTCTTAACTTACTTGATATTGGAATTATTTACTCTATATCTGACAGCAAATGAATTAGTCCAACCCAAGTTGTTCCAAAGAAGTGTGGCATTATAGTGGTAATAAATGAGAAAGGTGAGTCTTTAACAATTCGAATCCCATCTAGTTGGAGGATGTACATTGACTATAGGAAGTTAAATTTTACTACCAGAAAAGATCATTTTTTATTACCATTCTTAGACCAAATTTAGAAAAAGTATTTGGACTCCTATTTTACTACTTTTTTTATGGCTATTTAAGTTATTACCAAATTCTGGAGGACCAAGAAAAAACCACATTCATATATCCTTTCGGAACCTTTGCATTTAGATGCATGTCTTTTGAACTATGCAATGCCCTAACTGTTGGGTTTAGGGAGCCAAACAATGTAGCAGAATTTAACCAAAACCCTCAAGGATCCAAGTGAAACGAGGTAAATCGGATGTTCGAAAATTTTCATACCTAATTTTCGGTTGAGATCTCTCACTCAACTGTAGAGTCGAATCACAAAACTTGAACAGTTGATGTGTTCAAGCTCTCTATGGTATCCACACGAGCCTCTCGGGATCACCATGCTTCCACTGCATCCCGGCAGATACGTTTCTCTTGCGCTCGTAGTGCTAGCTTGCATCTTCCAAGGAATTGCAAGAGAAGAGTGCGGCTGTCCTTTTGGGAGGCTAGGGCAAGGAGACCTGCGAATTTCTCACTGGAAGTTGTATTTATAGTGAGACTCAACTTCCAGGCCTAATGGGTTTCAAAGCCCTAATCCAATTAGGCTTTAATTTCAAGCTTAATAATGGCTCAACTATTGGGCCCATTATTAATACGAAATTATTGTGAAACCAAAACCCAAATTATTAGCCCATGCACTCTAATGATCTAAATAGCTCTATGTGTGCGACCCAATAGGCTCTTACCACATTGGCAATGATCATAAATCACATTTATGATCATAAGCAATGAGCGGTGTCTAGCAAACATCATTGCTACCCAAGTGACAAGATTGTCGATGATTCGACTAAACCTTTATGATCTTCACCAATATATGCCATTGTCCCTTTGTCCAAGATATCAAGACTAAGCACGAGACATGGAGTGTGTCACTCTCGTATAGCCCAATCTTTGGTTTTTTGATTACCGAGTAGACCAACTTAAACTGATGACATTGATATCATATATCAACTCATCCGAGCATGGCCATGCATTTTTCTAAGTCTTACTCTGTCAAGGGGCCCGAAGATATCACTCCCGTTACATAGGAGGGACAAATCCCATCTTGATCATACAAATCCCTTCGCATGATATGTGACATACCCAATGACCTCCTTCAAGTTCACTCAGTTACGAGCAACAAAGGAAAGTGTCAAAGTATGTGACTCACATGTAGAGAACCTTGATGATCTTAGGTCGAAGGACTACATATACCATGATCACTATGAGAATCACTTATGACACTTATATAACGATCCATGTAGTGTTCTCATGGTGGGTCGGTCTAGTACACAAGTTCTCCAACTTGTACCCATATGCAGACTATATATCTCATATTGGTCTCCACATATGCTAGTCGTTATGTATTATTGCAACCCGTTCCACAATAATACTAGACTAGGGACGTTTGAGAATATCATTATTTTAGGGTTACAATTATGTATGTTAAGTTACGCAGAAACAAAAATAACAAACATAATTGCTGGATTAATGCCTTAATAAAATATTATGACTCAATGTGCAAAAATACAATAATCTCATGATTGGCCTTTTGGGCACAACACTAACACTAACAACATTTCAAAGATGTATGCTAAGCATTTTCAGTTACATGATTGAAAAATATTTTGAAGTTTCCATGGATGATTTAACCGTTTATAGAAATTCCTTAGATAATTGTCTTGAAAACTTGGAAAAATTTTAAAAAAATATGAAGAAAAAGGCTTAGCACTAAATTGGGAAAAATGTCATTATATGGTCACCTCTAGAATTGTGTTGGGTCATATTATATCTTCTAAAGGAATCAAAGTTGACAAAGAAAAGGTGGAGCGCTTATTGTTCAATTACCTCCACCCAAAATAGTTAGAGAAATTCATTCATTTTTAGGACATGTAAGATTTTATCGAAGGTTCATTAAAGGGTTGAGTGAAATATCTAAACCTTTTTGAAACCTCTTTGCAAAAGCTGCTTTATTTGAATGGACTCAAGCATGTCAAAATTCATTTGTTAAGTTAATTGGCCTTCTAATATCCTCTCTAATCATGCAACCTTAGACTGGTCCTTACCTTTTGAGGTAATGTGTGATACTAATGATTATGTCATTGGTGCTATTTTAGGAAAGGAAAGGAAGGTAAACCATATGTATTTTATTATGCAAGTAGAACTTTAAACAGTGCACAAATGAACTATACTACGACTGAGAAAGAACTACTTGCAATAATATTTGCATTGGATAAATTTCATTCTTATCTAATTGATTCAAAAACCATTATTTACACCGTCTACTATCAGGTACCTAATGTCAAAGAGGATGCTAAACCGAGGCTGATATACTGGATCTTATTACTTCAAGAGTTCAACATTGTGATCAAGGGTAAGAAAGACACTGAAAATGTTGTCATAGACCATTTGTCAAAGTTGACAACAGATTCATTGATTGAAGCTACACCCATAAATCATTGTTTTCGTGATGAATTTTTATTCTCTGTCACTATAGTATCTTGGTTTGCTAACATTGGCAAATTTTTCTGTGAGAGGACAGATGCCAGCTCAATGGAGTGCTTAAGATAAGAGAAAAATTTCTACATAAGGTGAAAAAATTTTACTGGGTTGACCCTTATCTTTTCAAATACTACCATAATCAAATATTCCGGATATGCATATTTGAGGATGAGGAAAAAAGTGTCATTGAATTTTGTCATTTAAAAGCATGCAGAGGGTGTTTTTCCTTAAAAAAAATAGCTGTCATCTTTGTTCATAGACACATATCCATTCTGCAAAGCCTATGAAAATTGTTAGAAATTAGGATCCATTTCAAAAAGAAACATGATGACTTTGACTCTTATTTTTGTCATTGACATTTTTTACTGTTAGGGGATAAATTTCATGGGACAATTTTCACCATCATTTGGATTTGTGTACATTTTAGTTACAGTGGATTATGTTTCAAAATGGGTAGAGGTAGTTCCATGTCAAAATAATGATCATAAAACTATGCTCAAATTTTTAAAAGAAAATATTTTGAGTCGATTTGGAATTCCTCAAGCCATAATAAGTGATGGGGGAACACATTTTTGTAACAGATCATTTGAATCTTTATTGAAGAAATATGGTATCACACACAAGGTTACCACCCCTTATCACTCATAAACAAGTAGACAAGTAGAACTAGCAAATGGAGAGATAAAACAAGTACCTAGAAAGACAGTCAACCCAAATCGAAAAGATTGGTTATTGAAACTAATTGATACACTCTGGGCTTATCACACTACTTTTAAAACATCACTAGGTATATCTCCTTATAGGTTAGTTTATGGAAAAACTTGACATTTTCTTGTGGAACTTAAACATAAAGCTTACTAGGCTATTAAAGCTTTCAATTCAAATCTTAATGATGTTAGTGTTTTGCGTAGGTTGCGACTCAATGAGCTTGAGGAGTTGAGAAATGATGCATATGAGAATTTAAAAATATATAAAGCTAAAACCAAAGCATTTCATGACAAAATAATTTTAAGAAAAACACCTGAGGTTGGTTAAAAGGTTTTACTTTATAATTCTCAACTTCACATATTTCCTGGAAAATTAAGATCTAGATGGAGTGGCCCTTTTGTTGTGAAACATCTTTATTTTATGGAGCCATTGACATTGAAAATCCTGAAAATGGTAATGTGTTTAAAGTAAATGGATGAAGGGTTAAACCATTTTTGGAGAATCATGATTTACAAGAAGAAGTTGGTTATCTCAATGATCCTCACAGTGATCATGGTAAGTAAATGTAAATATGTCTTCTTTTCTTAGATAGTTTTCTTTTAAGTTTCATTTATTTTTATTTTTTAAAATTTTATTTTTCTTCTTTTTCCAGTTAAGTGGTGGATACGGTACTCTGTGGCTCTCAAGTTGATTATCTCAGTTTCCCATAATAACTGATTTTTTCTCTCTCCCATATCTTAATTTCTTCTAAAAAAATGGATTCTGTTCTTTCTGCTATGTGAAAATACTTTCCCTGTTTCCCAATAAATGTTCTTAAAAGGATTTACCAAGCTAGATATGAAAGATTAAGAGTTTTAATGCACAAAGGCATTCTTGAAGATGTACATTGGTTAATTGAAGCTAAGGTCTGTCTGACTGGTGAAATCCTAAATGCATTTATGTCTTATATGCCTGGTTTAGGCAAAAGCTCTTATGCCAAAAAGCAAAGAGCTAAAAGGTTATGAGTTTATCACAAATGTGGTCGATAGACTTGTAATACTAGATGCCGTTCTTTAAGAATAGTATTCGATAATCGAGAAGATAAAAAACAATTCATTAAGAATGGCCTAAGTAAGGATTCTTTGGATAATATCTGACTAACTTTTGAGATGCATTCTTGTGGATTAGTGCAAAATGAACTTCTTGATTTATGAAGTATTTTTTGTAAAGAATGAGAGCGTTATAGTCTTGGGAATCTGACTTTAAAAGATCCTAGTTGCCAATTTGTAAGAAAACTAAATGGGAAGCAAATCCCCGATTCATAGAAGGTGTTGAAGCCGTTACTAGATGTAAAACAAAAAGAAGATGTGAGCCACAGTCACAACTATTGTACATATATGCCATTATTTTTGAAATTTTTCAATTTTTTCTAACAGTAATCTACCTACTCAGGTAGGTGTTATCATTGCATTATCCTTTCATCTCTATAAATGCATGTTCTTATTTTCATTTTTCACAAGGTTAACAATAGAAATGAAGGGAACTTCAACTTGTAGATTTTGAAATATTTGTGTATTTTGTAAATCTTTCCCTAGAAAAGATAAGGAGTCCTTGAGAGCTGCAAACCATTTGGGTAGATTCTTAACTGAGCGAAAAATTCATTTGGTGTATAAGAGAGGTAGTATTGGATTGATGAGAGGTGTAGCAACAGTAGCGTTTGTAGCCAAGTTTTGGTTATCATTCCTGCCCCATTAAAATTGATTTTCTGGAGGCATGATTAGAGAAGAATTAGTGGTTCAAAATATGCAAGAGCGCTTGTTGCAAATGCTTTATAATTCTGATGCCTTTATTGCTCTATTAGGAGAGTTTGGTAAATTGGGGGAAATTTTTCAAATTGCTTCTATGGCCCAACTTAATATGCACTAGAAACCCATTGGATTGTTGAATGTTAACAATTTCTCTGCAGGTTTGTTATCTTTTATAGATTAAGCTGTGTAAGAGAAATTTTTCTTAGAAACAGCAAGATGGATCTTGATTTTTGAATTAACTACTGAATAACTGCTTGAAAAAATGGAAGCTTTCATTCCTACACCAAATCTAACAGTAATTCAAATAGATTGGGCATGGTAGTCATTCCCAACAAGCTCAATTTGATAAATATCATTTACCCTGGTAGTCATTTTAATTTTGTTAATTTTTTTCTTTGCAGGATGTTAATCTTAATAAGTGATGAAAGCATTGTGGAAGAAATCAACCTGGACTTATGGATCTGTTTGTAGTATCTTGTCTTTTAGTTTTATTGTCAGCATTTTCTTTATTTTGGTTTAAGTTATTTCAAGGTTTTCATTTTCAAAAACTATCAATTCAGGTAACTTCTTCTTCACCTTTCCTATCTATATTTTGATATTGGGGACAATGTATTGATTTGGTTGGGAGGAGAGATAGTTGACATTTGATTTTTTTTTCTTTTAAGGTAGTTTTTTTTTTCATGCTGATATTAAAATCATTGGACAAAGCCCTTAGTTTAGGATGATAGAGTAAGGAGTAATTTTACTCTGGAGACGCATCCTATTAGGCATGCTAGTCATAACATTTTGAGGTAGGTTTCAACCCTATTTGGATGAAATATTTCACAAATAATCTATATTTTCTTTCCTGAAAATTTTTATGCCTGGTGATGGAATTACTTCAACGATTTTTTATCTATGCTGTAGAGATCGATTGAGGAAAATATTAGATGAAACTTGAGTATTGATTCCTTATATCCCTTAACTTGCATATTGTGTTAGTTTTATTTTTTTTGTTTTTTTGGTAGCGTTGATTGTTGATTTTTTTTTCATATCCATGATCAAGTTCATGTTTGCATGCTTAAATAGTTGCATTTAGGCATATTTAGCATGAATTTAGGTTGTTTTTTTTTTTTTTGCATTTAGGAACCCAACTCATGGAAATATCATCATTGGATGTATATCTTGTAAACTTGAAATGGTTGTTAATTTTTTTAAAGTAGTAAAGGTATGTTGCTTGTTACCTAAGGAAAATAAAAATCCAGTGAGTGTTTTGGGCCCTTAGTATTTATTAGGACGTGTGAATTTCTTTGTTGAGAGTACTTACTTTGTGTTTTGAGGTAGACATTGCTTGAAGAAGTGGCCTTAAATTCCCATGCAACTCTACTTCTTGTATGGAAATTTAAGGAAAAAGATCGCATTTTAGGGCTAACAACTTACCAAAAGGCTAACATTGTACAGTATCCCTTACTGAGCCCCTTTAAGCCTCATAGCCTAATTCTTTATTTAAATCCTATATGTTTAACTGCTTCCATTTCATTTGATCCTTTATTGTCATTGGAACTAGTGATGCTTATGTGATTATGGACATTAGACAATTAAAATAAATATGTTGTTTTCAATAAAATAAAAAATAAATGTGTAGGTGTACTTTAGGATATGTTGGGTTACCTTTTGTTAAAATTATCATAATAGAAGGTTTGGGGTGAGTTGAGCTCGAATCATAAAATTTAGTACATATCATCAGATGGTTAAGTTTTAAACATATTTTGATTTGTTATAGAAAAAGGCAAAAGTGAGACCATAAGAAAAAGCCACCACAAAATAAAGTAAAAAAAAATATAAATAAAAAATAAAATAAAAATACTAATTCCGTCTCATAATACTTGACATCTCTTTCTTTTATGGCAATCTAAAAAAAATAAAGTTAGTCTTTTTCCTTTTCCTGTAAAATTATATATGTCCATTCACAAAAATACCCATGTGGGACCCATATTAAAGAAGATGTCAAAGACATATTCTTTTATCCTTTTCTAATAGATAAACACATAATCATGGGGTAATTTTGGAATAAAGGAAGAAATATAATTTCAACCTTAATATTTGTGCAAGTCAAAGGAGGACAGCTATTTTGAAATGGAGGGAGTAAAAGAAAAATAGTAAAAAAAAAAGAAAAAGAAAAAAGTGTTAAATTCAATATGTTTAAAACTCAACCATATTTGTTCTCTAAATGCATGTGTTGATAGGGAATTGTGTCTTGGAGGGGACTTGGGAGACTAGAGTTGATTTGGGAGACTTTGGTTATTTAGTATTTTAGGTGCCCATATTTATTATTGATTGTATTGCTAGTTTTCTTAAACTCCACCATTAAAAAAAAGTTTCCATTTGATTCCCGTTTTCACCAAACCCAGCCCCATGACAACCTTATATAAAGACCATTAGACTTACATTTACATGCAGTTCCTTTTAGGAATCTAGTGGGGGTGAAGTTGAATCCCCTTGCAAGTTTAGGATTGAGAAACACAAAGTAAACCGTTAACAAACCACCTTAAAATGAGTGCAAACACTTAGGGAGTGATCCTCTTCATTTGGTAACAAGGACTTAACTTTTTCTCCTTTCATTAATTACTCTCAAGTGAAGTTTACAAGTATTATATATCCATGGCATGCTATGCCATGAGTTGTTATATTGTGTGTTTTGTCTATTTTTCTTAGTTTTTTAGGTTGCACTTGCTAGAGACTAGCAAGAATCTAGTTGGGAGGTGTGATGAATACTCATAAGTGTATTACTATTGAAGGTTTAAATCATCATTATACACTTTGAGTATGATTAATCTTTCTAATTTGAGCAGTTATTCAACTAGGTTACTATTCACACATATTCAATGTTCATATACACATTTACTGTTCATACACAAAGTTACTATTCACTATTCATCTAGCAGCTACTGTTCATACATATATTTACTGTTCATACGCGGGTTACTATTTATTAATATTAAAGAAAATATATATTAAATAATTATTATTTTTTATGTAAGTGGATAAAATTATGACATCTCACAATTCACGGACCAATGATCAGGGCCTCAAATGCCTATAATTTTCAGTTCGTGGTCGAGCCTAATTGATAGATAGAGAATGCCAAATTTAAAACGTAAACAAAATTAGTTCTAGCATTTATGCACTTGGCGATCCTTCACGAGAAAAATCATATTTGAAGCTATAGATGTTGGAATTGATTGATTCCAAATATATCCAAAAGCCAACACATAGATATTTAACTCTCCTTCACATGTTGAGAATAGTTTGCTCAATTTCATTGCCGAAATCTAGTTATAAATGAGACCATTCATTCAACCGTGTGCTAAAGAGAAAATTTGGTAGAAAAATCATAACTTGGGCTACAAAAGTTGGTTTTCAGTGACCAAGCTATTGTTACGAAGCTAAAGAAGAGATCTACAAATCTCATGCTTTAAGGAATAGCTAAATTGATGTTTATGGTAGTTGAAAAATTAAAAGAAGTTTGAGTCACCTTGGTTGAATTGTATTCACGTACCATTTACTATTCCAACTACCATTTTACTATTTCACCTACCTCAAAGTTCTATAAATAGGCACCTTGGGGGGAAGACGAATTTAGCTTGTTCTTTGGCCATTTTAGAGTTCTTGTACCAAAGTTAACTTTTCTTCTTTAGTGTTATTCTTGTTTTTAATCTTGAAACCTGTCTAATGTGTTTTCTTCTTATTCTTCCTTTGATCTTTCAATATATGTTTATTTCAATTTTATATATGTTGTTTCATTTTATCATGGCTAACTAATCTTTCTTTTGCTAAGGTAAAAGGGTGAAACTTTTGATATAAATGTTATGGTTAATTTGAATGGATCGCAACGTTAACAGTATTTATTTTCTCAATTGATTTAACCATCCTCCTTGTTAAATGGGAGTCTTGATTCATCATAGTCGATCATTAAAACAAAAGTTACTTGATGCCCTTTGTAGAATATGGCTATGTCGGCTATATTAGAGTCTTGAGTTATTGTGGTCAAAGGTTGGCATGATGGATACTTGAACTCATTAGCAAGTGTTAGCGTTATAAGATCAATGAAAGCTAATACTAACTCGTGCCTAACATTTCTGGAATTTAATTATTAAATTCTCCGATTGGGGCCTCATTTATGTATGGATCCAATTGAGTAGCAAGATGGACTAAAATTAACTATATTGATATACTAAAAGCGGATCCCCTAATCTTAGCTATTTTACTTGAATTTGAATTTTAATCAACACCTGTTCACACCTTGCAGCAAAACCTTCTTTGTTAAAAATCTGCAATTTGTATTTTCTTAATTCACTTTCTTGTGGTTTGACACTTAGCCTCCTAAGATTTTACTACTTGTAACAAGCTACACTTTGCTTACAACTTCTAAAGTGCAGTAAGTATTAAACCTTACACAGAACTATGGTATGTCATTATGGCCAATTAAGTTGTTTTGCTTTATAAGAACTTTTTTGCTCTAGAATTCCTTGAAAAAATTCCAGTTTATAGAGGAGTTTTAGATGTTCTGGAGTGCCATTGGGTCACCTTAACGCTTAGGCACCACAGGCATGCCCTAGGACCTCCCCTAGAACTCTTTGCAAAAAGGTAAATTTTGTTAGCGAATAGTCCGTTGGGGTTACAGTGCCCCAGGCACAACTATCAGATTTGCCCCTAGTGCACTTTAGCACTGTAGTTGAAACTGGCGCTGTAAAGGCCCATGCTGTACACTTGCAATTGGTGCACGAAGCACCTTAGAAGGGAAGTTAGTGCTTCATGAATGAGTGGGCAGTAGAGAATGAGCAGAAATAGACAAAGTAATGAGCCCAACCTAGGGGTGACAGCCTTATTGCGGAATATGAACAGCGCCATCCGATTATTGACTAAGATTTTGTAGAGGTTGGCCTAATGCTAGCAACCGCCTGCTCCAAAACCCTAAGCAGCAGCTAGACAAGCAGAAAATTTACAATCTAACCAAGTAGGAGAGTTAAGACAACATGGGGAAGAAGCTGTTGGGGGTGCACAAGGAGGGAATCTGAAAGCCTGCAATGTTGTGCCAGTGTAGAGAATACATATGGGGTCTTAAATCCATAGGGAGCCAAGGATTAATATTGAAGTCAACCAAAGGCAAGAGCAACATCAAAAGCAAAGGAGTTACACAGAACTTGGATAAAGTTCCAAGAAGGATAAACATCATGGACAAGAGGATATAGATGGGATAAGATTGTTGGAGAAGTTTCAAAGGATCAACCCACCCACATTTGATGACAAGGGCAACATAGAGGAGACTAAGCATTGGCTCAATTAGTTAGATAAAATATTTGAAAGATTCAAATTGAGTTCAATGTAGAAGGTGACCTTAGCAACAATTAACCTATTAGGTAGAGAAGAGGTGTGGTGTAGAGCTATAAATGAGAGCGATGATGCTGAGCAAGACAAGAAGCCTACTAATACAAGATAGCCATGTGGTGGGCTGAGTTTGAGAGGATGCTTCAGAATTAGTACGTAAGTCGGTAAGTGAAGCAGTAAGGGATAGAAAGCAGAGGTAGATAAAAAAAAAGTCATATAACTTTCATAACTTTTGTAAGTCAGGCCTATATCTTCATAATTTCTTGTTTGAATCCTATATCTTAACATGGAATCTTTGTTAGTCCTATAGCCAGAAAACTTGACAGAAATTCTATGTGGCAGATAACAGACGTTAAAAACATTAGAAAAATATCAAAATTAGTCATCTAAATTTGTAACTTTTCTAATTGAAATGCACAGGTTCAGTTATTACTTTTTTTCCTGAAATTTTTAAAAAATGTTCAAAATAAACAATTTCTTCTTTTTCTTCTTTGTCTAAATAAACTATTATATTTACTATGTTTTGATGCCATTTATCACCATTACATCAATGGAATATAACAAAAGAATGGGACGTCACTTGAGCCATTTAAAAACTAACACTTTACCTAATTAACAATTACTTGAAGCAATTTTTTTGGAAAGTAATTAAGTATTCATTGGTTATCCAACTTAAAAATACAATTTAAAAAAAATTTAATATTTTTCAAAAAATACTTTAAGAATATTGTTTAAGCTTATTCAATTATAAAATTTCAATTGATGTACAAGTCAAATGAAAAATTAAAAATATTAATTAATAATAGTGTATTAAATAGCTCATTACCTAATATTTCAAAGCCAATTTTGAAATATTTCATTGTATATATATTCCATTGTACTTATCGCTCATTTTGTAAAATTTTGTAGTTTATTCTTTCAAGCTTATATAAAACCATGAAGAGTTAATATAAAGAAGATTGTATCTTCTTATTACAAAGCTGTTGGAACATGATTTGGCTATTGCTTGGTGGTAGGTTTTTGTTCTGCTTCTGACTGGGAATTCCCCATTTTCAAAAGTTTTGTACGTTTTTTTTAAATTTTTGGATAATGATTCATGTTATCAGTTAAAATTATGTATTTTTCAATTAGAAAGTATGAAAATTGTTCCTTGTTATTCACTTTCAGGGAGGAAGGAGAAGAGAAAATGCAGCGGGTTTGTGCTTGAAGGACAACGGCAATAGAAGAGAATATTTAGGGTTCTAGGGGTGATTTGTGACTATATAAGATATTGGTGACTTAATTAGAAAAGTTATAAAGTCAGATGACTAATTTTGATATTTTCGCCTTGTTTTTAATGTCCGTTATCTAACACATAAGATTTCTGTTAAGTTTTTTCGTTATAGGACTAACAAAGATCACATTTTCAAAGATATAGGACTCAAACAGAAAATCATGCAAATATAGGACTAACTTAGAAAAGTTGTGAAAGTTGTAGGACTTTTTTTGACCTTTTCCCGATAGAAAGTATTTTGGAGTTTGATATGCTTATACGTGGAAGTACGTCTGTATTAGAACATGAACATAAATTTAATGCTTTCACCAAATATGTTCCACAAATGGGCAAACAAATGGGCAAGAGATTCTAAAGGCTAAGAAGTTCATGAAGGGACTACGAGCTAAAATCAGACATCATCTGATAGCTTTTAGTGCGTAAAACTATCATAAGGTGGTTTAAAGGGCCATGGTTGTAGAACATGAGTTTGTGACATAGCAATTGTATTAGTCTAGACCTAGGGAAGAAAGTTTTACCATGAGGGGCTGTATGAAAAGGCCTAGGGATACTTCTCACCAGTTAGCAAGCCTAGAGAGGGCTAGGAATAACAAAGAAAATGCACCAACGAGGGAGCATCCAAGACTTGTGTGTGAGACTTGTCATAAACATAACTAGGACAAACCATGCTACAAGATTACCAATGCATGCTTAAGGTGTAGATCCATGGAGCACTGGCTGAAGCAGTGTCCAAATAGAAGGGAAGGAGGACAAAATAGACTAGGAAATGCACCTTCACATAAGGAGCAACAACCAAACAATCTTTTTCATGGTCTACTAGGAATGAGGTCAGAACCAAGCACTTAGACGTAACATTATGCACAACTAGTATGTTAATGTTCTATTTGATACTGAGGCTTTTATTTTTATTGTATCTAGTAAGATAATATCTACACTACATTTAGAATGAACTATTTTAACATGAATGATTAGAACCCTAGGACAACAACTGTTATTCTCTAACATGGTAGTTAAGAATAGTAAGTTGCAAATAGGGAATTTAGAAATGGATGTGAATCTAGTTGTATCAGCATGTGATATCATCTTAGGTATAGACTAGCTGACACAAAACCAAATTCATATTGATGGTTCTAAATGAAAACCAATCTTCTATGATTCTTGGAAGCTCAAACTAGCCTGTAATAAAATGGAAAGCATACATGGTATGCAGATGTATCTAGAAAGAAAAGTACCCATTATAGGAGAATAAGAGTTTAACTCTGAATCAGGTGTCTATTAAGGTTGAACTAGGAAAAATCCCTACAGTTAATCTATATCCAAAGGTATTTCCCACAGACCTACTTGGGATACCTCCATTAAGAGAAGTGGAGTTTGCAATTCTATTGCAACTAGGGGCAACTACTATCTTAATACCTCCATATAGAAATGTTTACAACTAATGTAGTTGAGTTAAAGAAGCAACTTGATGAGTTGTTACAAAAAGAATTTATCAGACCTAGTATCTCTCCATAGGGTGCTCCTGTACTATTTGTGAAAAAGAAATATAGAACTCTAGGTCTATGTATAGACTACAAGAAGCTTAATGCCATTACTGTAAAAAAATAGGCACCCCTTACCCAAAATAGAAGACTTGCTTGATTAGTTGAAAGAAGTCAAAGAGTTTTTTTACAACAGATCTCCAATTAGGGTGTTTCCAATTTAGGGTTAAAGAGGAAGCAATACCTAAGATAGCCTTTAAAACTAGATTTAGGCACTTTGAATTTGTAGTGACACCTTTTGGACTCATAATGCCTTAGCTGCTTTTATGGACATAATGAATAGGATATCCAATCTTATCTAAATAAATTTGTAGAAATATTCATTAATGATATCCTAGCCGACCCAAGGTGTTAATCTAAACATGAAGAGCATTCGAAAATTGCCCTACAAGTCCTAAAAAAAAACCTAATTCTATGCTAAGTTGTCCAAGTGTCAATTTTGATTATTGTAAATAGCATTCTTGGGGCACATTATCAATGCCTAAGGATTAGCTATTGATCCAACAAAGGTAAAAGAGGTGCCTGATTAGCGTAGGCTAGCCAATGGGGTTAAGGTTAAGAGTTTCCAAGGAATGATTGGTTAGAACAGAAGAACTCGAGAGAAGTTCTCAATACTAGCCTCACCTTTAACTCAGTTAACTAGGAAAACATAGAAATTTGAATTAACAAAAACCTGTGATGCAAGTTTCTAGTAACTCAAAAGGAGATTGATCACAGCCCCAATACTTTGCTTGACATAGACAAAACCTTCATAGTGTACACAAATGTATCAGGTTTGGGTCTAGGATGTGTTCTTATGCAAGAAAAATAAGTAATAGGCTATGGATCTAGGTAGCTCATGATTTAGAGTTGCTATTTTAGTGTATGCATGCTTTGAGGCTATGGAGACACTATTTATTGGGAAGGTCATTTCAAGTGTTTACTAATCGTAAAAGCCTACAATATCTATTCACTCGTAAGGATCTCAACATTAGACATCAAAGGTGGTGGAGTTCATAAAAGACTATGACTATAGTCTCCAATACTGTATAAGAAAGGTGACATTATTGTACCTGAAGTGAGTTTTCTCACTAAATGATTCTACACATTTGACTTGGTGGCATCTAATCAATTAACTCTATAATATTTGTTAAAACCCAACCCTAGACCCTATGTTGTTTGCCCTTTTTGTTTAAGTTAATAGTCCTATACAAACTTTTAATCATATATATAGAGATACAAATAATGTCATATCTACTATTTTCTATATATAAAATTTTGTTCACTTTTACAAATAAGCTTATATGTTTATTTGTACACATGCCTCATATAATTTATGTACTATCTTATACCAAATATGCATATCAGTTTTTTAATTTATACATATCTTTAACCTCATTTCTACATTAGGTTCAAACATATCTAATATTCCTTCTATCCCAGGGATTTTTGCTACATTTAGGTTTGCATGTTTATCAAGAAAAGTGGCTATGTTCCTTATCTTTCCAATTATGTCCTCTACTCATCATTCTTTTCTGTCTTCTGTGTTCATCATCTCTCTAACTTTGGTTGAAACCCTTAGTCCCTAGGTGTAGCAATGTGTTTTTTTAGGAGTCGTCACCAATTTTTTTTACCTAGGTCGATTAGGTACCAATTATGGTTTATGAGAGATTTTGAGATCATAAGTTGGTTACGCTAAAATAACCTTATTATAGTGCCTGAAAATTAGTACCATGAGGTTCAGTTTTATCTTTTCCTAAATCTTTGTTTCTTTCCTTAATTGTTGATGAAAATAATTTTTATGAATTTCATTTAATTATGTTTAATTTTTAGTTGATTTAATTTCAAACCATGAGTCTTACCAAACCAACCGGATATAAAATTCTAGATGTCCTTGAAATCTCAAAATTTCATCAAATCTACCAAGAATTTGAAAGGATTATCTTGTTCAAAGCCATAAATCTTATCAGACCAATCGGATTCGAACAAATAATCTATTTCGGGATTTTATCAAATCTACCAAGAATTGATCTTTAAAATTTTGTTGAGTACTTTATAACTATGTTAATTTAGTTTCTTTCTAATTTCTAGATAATGAGGAAAATCATCTAAGCAATTAAATACCTAACCTAATAAATTTTTTTTATGTATTATGCATTGTGAGAATTAAATTAAAAAAAAATGAAATCAAACTATCCTAAAATTAAAAGGAAATAAAGATAAATAAAGAGATAAAAAATAAATAAATAAATAAATAAATATCCTAGGTTAAATTCCTATGTAAAGTAATGGTTGAATTTAATCCATGGCCAAACAAACAAAATAAATAAAGAAAACAAAGAAATAAAAAAGAATAAACATCCAAAAGCTTTCTGTCAGTTACTAATGTGAAAAAATAAGAAAGCTATTGACTTTTATGAACGAAATAGAAAGTCAGAGGGGCTAAGTGAGGGTTATACCAAAAGAAGAAAGCCGACTGAGTCAGACGCACGAACTGGTCGGTTCGCGGATTTGGAAGCTGGTTCTTCTCCAACTCGCCGTTCGCCGGCGACGAAAGTTGGGAGGGCTGCCTAGGGTTTATTTTTCGGTGATAGGCGACTTGTAGGAGGGGGCGTATGGTGAGAGCGACTGTGTCTGGTGGCCGGAACGAAGAGGAAGACACGGCGGGGACAGACGCGAACTCATCCTCCTTTCTTTCAGGCGTGAACGGCGGAGCGAAAGTGGCTGGGGACGTTGGCGCAGGGTCGAATGGAGTAATGGAGGCTAGTTGGGGCTGATGGTGGTGGCAGGAGCGGCGGCTGGAGGTGGTTGGAGAGTTCTAGGGGGTGGCGGCGGGGCTGGGAAAGTTTAGGTTTTGGGGAGGTGAGCAGCCAAAAAGTAGGGGCTTAGGCTGCAGTTTTTTTCTTTTTTTCCGGTAGGAGCTTAGGGTTAATCAATTTCTTCCCCTTTTTCCTTCAAGAGGTGACCCGTATTTATACTAGGAGACACTAGGTGGGATTAACTAAGTTTTTTGAAGTTAAACTCATCCAAATTCAATTTGAAGAGGTTAGGACATAATTTGGTCAAAATGTCAGTTTTAGTCCAACAACTCTCTTAGGCTATCGATCTGGTCCCCATCTTTATGCAAAATTTCAATTTAGCCCCAACTTTTGCCTGATTAGCCTAAAGCTTTGTAAATATAACTAGATTTTCCCAGAATTTCATGATTTTGACAGCTTTGCCCCAAACTTACTAATTTTGACAGATTTGCCTCAAACTTTCCAATTTTGTCTAGAATCTTCTAAAAACTCTTGATGTACACCCAAGCTTCGCCCTTTTACCTAAATTGACCATACAAAACCTTTTGGACTCTACATTAGTACCTAAACTAAATTAATGCTTATTTCTACCCTAGATGAATATTTTGAACTCCTAAAATTAATAACACAAACAGAAAGACCAAATTGCCCCCTACAAAACAAAATGCTCCTAAACTAACCTTTCATAATCTAGAACTAGGATAAAAGTTAGTACTTGGACAAATTTGGGTGTCAACAGTTACCCCCATTTGCATGTTGCATGGGACATGATGCAAGCAAGGCCATTGCCAAAATTTGTCCAGATTTCCGTTTGGACAATGAGAACCCTCTCACTGCCAAAAACCCTAAGGAGAAAAACCTTATTCTCCTTTCCTTTGAGGTTAAAGAACCTTCATTGTTACCTCCATGATAGGAACTCTCATACCATTTTAAGAATCTAAGGAGAAAAACTCTTCCCTCATTGTCAACCAAGCTTAGGAACTTTCCTAACCTTTTGTAATAAGAACCTTCCTATTACTTCCAAACTTAAGAGGAAAATTCTTTCCTCTTTTCTTGAGGGGTTGAGGAACTATTCCTTACCTTTTTTCTCCGTAGAAACCTTTCTGTAGAAGAGAGAAACATTTCTCTCTTTCACTTTAGCTTTGGCAGAGAACTTTCTCTTACAATGATTTAAGAGGCAGAGAAGTCTTTATTTACCACCTCTTATTGCCTTAGAGGTAGAGAACCCTGTCTCTTTACAGCCTCTAAATTTCTTTGAGATAGAGCACCCTGTCTCTTTACCACTTTTAATGACCTTTGAGATAGAGAACCTTGTCTCTTTACCACCTTTAAAATTCCTTTGAGGTAGAGTACCCTAACTCTTTATCTCTTCTGATGACCTTTGAGGTAGAGAACCCTGTCTTTTTACCACCTCTAAAATTCATTTGAGGTAGAGCATCGTGACTCTTTGCTACCTCTGATGACCTTTGAGGTAGAAAACCTTGTCTCTTTACCACATCTAAAATTTTTTTGAGGTAGAGCACCCTAACTCTTTACCACCTTTGAAAACCTTTGAGGTAGACAACCCCGTGTCTTTACCATCTCTAAATTCCTTTGAAAACTTGGTTTAGCCTTGTAGTGGTTGTAATGAGGTAGAAAATTTTTTCTCATTTAAAACATTGGTTTGACCCAAATGATGAGGAAGAAAAGTACCTTTTCTTTGGAACATTGATTTAGCTTTCCTTTAGATGTGATGAGGTAGAGAAACCTTTCTCATTTAAAACCTCAATTTAACCCAAGTTACGAGGAAGAGAATTACTTAATTACCTTCTCTTTGGAACCTCGGTTTAGCTTTTCTTTAAATGTGGTGAGGTAGAGACGCCTTTCAGAAAATCCTTAGTTTAATCCAAGTTACGAGGAAGAGAATTAATTTCTATTTGGAACCTCAGTTTAGCCTCTCTTTAAATGTAACGAGGTAGAGAAACCTTTCTTATTTCAAACCTTGATTTAACTCAAATTACGAGGAAGTGAATCACCATCTCTTTGGAGCCTTAGTTTAGCCTTTCGTTAAACGTGACGAGGAAGAGAAATTTTTCTTATTTAAAACCTCAGTTTAACTCAGATTACGAGTAAGAGATTTACATTTTCCTTAGATCCTTGGTTTAGCTTTGTATTGAGATAAAGGAACCCTCCTTGTTATCTCAAGTAGAAATTACCACGGAATCATCTGAACTTAGAATAATTCCATCAAAAGTGTGAATTTCCAAAATGGGTGAATTCCAAACTTGAAATCCTATGACATGAGTGAATTTCAACAAAGTCAAATATTCCGCGAAATGAGTGAATATTAAGATAACTGAAGATTCCACATAATGAGTGAATCTAAAAAAGCTGAAGATTCCATAAAATAAGTGAAACTTGAAATTGAAAAATTCCATAAAATGAGTGAATTTCAAGAAGTAAAAGATTCCATAAAATGAGTGAATCTTGAAAGTCAAAAATTTCACAAAATGAGTGAATTTCAAAAAAGCTGAAGATTCTACAAAATAAGTGAATCTTGGAAGTGAAGAAATTCCATAAAATGAGTGAATTTTAAGAAAGATAAAGATTCCACAAAATGAGTGAATCTTGAAAGTGAGAAATTCCACAAAATGAGTGACTTTTGAGAAAGCTGAAGAGTCCACAAAATGACCGAATCTTGAAAGTGAAGAAATTTCAAAAAATGAATAAATTTCAAAAAGTTGAATATTTCACAAAATGAGTGAATCTTGAAAGTAAAGAAATTTCAAATAATGAGTAAATTTCAAAAAGCTGAAGATTTCACAAAATAAGTGAATCTTGAAAGTAAGAAATTCCACAAAACAAGTGAATTTAAAAAAAGTTGGAGATTTCATGAAATGAGTAAATATTGAAAGTGAGAGATTCAACAAAATAAGGGAATTTCAAGAAAGTCAAAGATTTCACAAAATGAGTGAATCTTGAAAGTGAAGAAATTTCACAAAATGAGTGAATTTCAAAAAGCATAAAAAATTTCACAAAATGAGTAAATCTTGAAAGAGAAAAATTCCATAAAACAAGTGAATTTTAAAAAGCTGAAGATTTTACAAAATTATTGAATCTAAAAAGTGAGAAATTCCACAAAACGAGTGAATTTAAAAAATGCCGAAGATTCCATAAAATGAGTGAATCTTAAAAATGAGAAATTCCACAAAATGAGTGAATTTCAAGAAAGCTAAAGATTCTAAAAAATGAGTGAATCTTGAAGGGAAAAAATTCTACATAACGAGTGATTTTTCAAAAAGCTGAAAATTTCACAAAATGAGTGAATCTTGAAGTGAAGAAATTTCGCAAAATGAGTAAATTTAAAAAAAAAACCAAAGATTCTACAAAATGAGTGAATCTTGTAGTGAAAAAATTTCACAAAATAAGTAAATTTCAAAAAGCTAAAGATTCTACAAAATAAGTGAATCTTAAGAGAACTGAAATTACACAAAATGAGTGAATTTAAAAAATGCCGATGATCCAATGAGAAATCTTGAGAGTTGAAAATGTCTTGAGATACCTTAAAATACCTTGAAAATGTTTTGAAATGAGTTTTGAGAACAACCACCCAAATAAGATGAAAATTGCTTTGAAAGATGGTATGACAATTCATGAATGTCCACATCTTAAATTTGACCCCCAAGTATGAAAATTTACGATAATTTCTTTGATAGTGAAAAATCTATGCTGAATGTTTATGCTTGTGTTCTTTGGTCTTACCTTAATGAAACTCACCTTGAATCATTCCTCCCCTTGAGAATCGATTTGTTTCCTCATGATCAAGCTCTATTGTGCACCGTAATACCTTTAACCTGTGTCTCTTAAGAGTTTCCCTCCTGGAGATCCTTGTAGATATTCCTCAAAATTTGCCTTCATAAGGCCTGTCTTTAAAATTGTTTTAAAATGAATATGCACCATGCATGGTAGTTATACTGCTCATGATGAATGATGAATGACTTTGAAAAAAATTGACAAGAACCTTAGTAGGTAAAATGCACAAGTTATATGAAAAAAGAAAACCATAATGCATGAGAGATGAGCAACTCCTAGTCTAGATTCGTATTTACCTCCATCAACCTCACTTTTAAAGTGCTTACGAGTCCTTACCTCGCCTTGGGAGTCATGATCCATGAATGTGCATCCTTGATCTTTTGTGACCATATTGGTGTTCATTGCTTAATGCCCCCCAGTGTGTCTAAGAAATGCTTCTTTCCAAGAAAAATCTTAAGTCTTTTCCTCACTTTTGACCCACACACATTAATGAATACTCCCTCCGTCCCAAATTCTTTGCACCATTCATGTTTTAGCAATTAATCTATGATTTTTTATTTTAGACATTTTAGCATATAAATGAAAAAAATTTATGTGTGAATGATAAATCAAGACCTATAGTTTCTAAATATATATTTTTTAATTTTTTTCTAACCAACAATAATATAAAAAAATTCAAGTCCAACTAGCCCAAAAAGTCAAATGGATTAAAGAAATCGGGACGGAGGGAGTAATAGTTTAACCTTGAAGAAAAACATTCATCAATTTGCAAAGATTGTCAAAATAACTTACAGTCTTTGTATTTGATTAAAATGACCCGTTATTCTTCCCCTTTCCAACTCAAAGACATAAAATGTATATGGAAAAATGGTAGAAATAGGTTTCCAAATGACAGCCTTTTAAATGAATGAGAATGATATCGAGAGGCAAATGTTAGGTTTAGGGAAGTTAAGTTTGAGAGGTTTGAAAGAAGGGCATTTTAATGCCACTAGTGACCAGATTTGATCACCTTTAAAAACTCAATAGTGACAACCTCAAACTTATCACATTTTCTAGAAAGTTAGACCTCATTTGTTACCCCCCAACTCTCATAATTTGTATGTAATATTACTTCGACGAATTTCTTTATCTTCTAAACTGCCTTTGTAGGTTTTCAGTCTAAAATCTATAACTCACTTTTTCTTTTTCTTTCTCTTCATTCTGTTTCTTTCCTTTGCTATAACTTTTGCCTAGGTTGTGTTGGAGACTAACAACCTAGGGAGCCCTTATCTTTTTTTTTTGTCTTTTCCCTTTTTTTGTGAGCTATAATTGTTACATGCTAAATAACCCTCCTCAAGCAAGATGACTCAAGTGACATTAGCTGCTCGTACTACTCTCAATCCTTTTTTTTTTCTTTTGAATTTCCCTCGTTGCCTTTTGATGGAATGGATGAATTTTTTCCTTTTTGGAATTTGTGTCATGGAGAACTGAGAACCTTTTCTTGTGTTGAGAATTCATGAGAATTAAGATGCCATTGAAGCTGTTTAATATGAGGGCTACCTTCTCCAGAAGCCAACCAAGAACTTTTTGCAATAATGCTAACAACCACTGTGAACTTCCTTTTTGTTTTTGTATGATAAGTGTTGAGGTGCAACATTTAAGATCCTTCTTACTGGATTTGGCAACATTTTCAAAATCGCCACATCAAATCTCTCTTAACTTTGTATAAAAGAAAGTATAATTGTAAGAAAAGTGAAATGGATGGTATAACGGCAAAAATTGTGAAATAGAAGTAAAATGTGGATTTTTATTGAAAGGTAGTGAAATGCACATGTTACATCTCCTTATTGAAAAAGAAAAGAATAACATATGCCCATTCAACAAAGGCTACACCCTAGATTCTGGACTAACTAGGAGATTTTCACTATTAAATTTCTTTGGCCAGCTCTCAATGATACAAGTCTACTCCAAGGATTCCCTGTCATTCATGAATGTGTGTAAACCTCTAGGTTGGATTTAGCTTGAAATATTCTTTTCAAAGATATGCCTTTCTTGTCCACAAAAGGGGCATAGAAACTTCCTTTATCCAAGAATTATGTGAGGTCTCCTCAAAGATTGCATTTTCCTTGCTTGATGTCATTTATGGATACACTAACTTGGGATGAAAATCTTACACCTTAAATGAAGTGATCATTTCATAGTATGAATGCATGAAAGTGAGGATTTGATGTATGCATGCAATAAATGAGCTTGATTATCTACAATCATGAAACTCTAAAACTAGTTGTTGACAATGAACTTAAGATTGAGTATAGCTTAATATATGATTTTGATGCATGAAAAGAAGTTTGTTTAAGAAAACAAAAGGAGAAGAAAAGAATAAACTTAGTAACAGGTTAGAATAGAATTGATATGGACAAAAAACATATGAGCTACTATGGGAAGAGAAATCAGAGTTGTAAAGAGAAAAAAAATACATGAACAAAACAACAAAAATGGTCAAATGAAAAAAGTTAGTTATGTTGGTATAATAACATAACATAGAACAAGTAACGAGAACAATGAAACAATTTAACTAAACAATGCATGTCTTGTTATGAAAATCCTAGTCTATGGTCACTATATGCATAGGTGATTTTTTTTCAACGAAAAAGTCATGGCTTAGTTCTTAAATCCCTCTTATTAAGTCATATCGGACTAGAAAAGGCTTAATTCTTCACCTACAAGAGTTACGTGAGGAAGGATTAATTCAGGTCATACCTTTCATGATCCCATGGGGTGACTATCATCGTACTTAGGCAACACTACTTACTACTACAGATTAGAGAAAACACAGAGAGTATTATCTCATACAATTAGCCTAACCCGGGTGTTTTGCGAAACTTGGTTGGAGTGAGGTTGGGTATTGAGCTCATTATGCATGCCAAAGTGTGCATGTGTTGGAACCTTAAACACCACACATCAAGTCAATAAGTAAGAAACATACAAATAAAGAAAAGAGGAAAACCAAACCTTTTTATGGCTAGACTCGTCCCCAATTGAGTCGCTAAGCTATAGCAATGTGTTTTTTTAAAAGTCACCACTAATTTGTTTCACCTAGGTTAATTGGATACTAGTTATGGTCTACGAGAGATTCCAAGATCGTAAGTCAGTTACGCTAAAATAACCTTATTATAGCGCCTGGAAATTGGTACCATGAGGTTCAATTTTATCTTTTCCTAAATCTTTGTTTCTTTGCTTAATTGTTGATGAGAATAATTTTTATGAATTTCATTTAATTATGTGTAATTTTTAATTGATTTAATTCCAAACCATGAATCTTACCAGACCAACCGGATATGGAATCCTATATATCCTTGAAATCTTAGAATTTTACCAAATCCACCAAGAATTTGAAAGAATCATCTTGTTAAAATCCATGAGTCTTATCAGACCTATCAGATTCGAACGAATAATCTATCTCGGGATTTTATTAAATCCACCAAGAATGGATCTTTGAAATTTTGTTGAGTACTTTATAACTATGTTAATTTAGTTTCTTTCTAATTTCCAGATAATGAGGTAAATCATTTGAGCAATTAAATAGCTAACCTAATAATTTTTTTTTATGTATTATGCATTGTGAGAATTAAATTAAAAAAATGAAATCAAACATCCTAAAATTCAAAGAAAATAAAGATAAATAAATAAATATCCTAGGTTATATTCCTATGTAAATTAACGGTTGAATTTAATGCATGGCCAAACAAAATATTTAAATAAAGAAAACAAACAAAGAAAAGAAAATAAACATCCAAAAGCTTGCTATCGGTGACTAATGTGAAAAAATAAGAAAGTTAGTGACTTGTATGAATGAAATAGAAAGTCAGAAGGGCTAAGTGAGGGTTATGCCAAAGGAGAAGGAAGTTAAAAGGGTCAGACGCACAAACAGGTCAGGTTTGTGGATTTGGAAGACAGGGAGTGTTACGACCCTTTAGGCGGCAAACCTTCAACGGCCAGGTGAGACTTGTCAAACAAGTCAAAATCCCTAGTTTAATGCCTCAATTAGCTTGAATAAGCGAGCTAAGCAAGTGTTTAGAAAGGTGGGTGGTTCCTAGTTTGATTTGGCACCTAAGTGTCTCTAGGGGCAAAATGGTCATTTTGCACCTCGAGGTGATAGGTTTGGTTTTTCAAGCTCATAAGTTATTATTTTGGATCTAAGTGACAAGAAACTAAAGAGTTGGACTAAATTGCCAAGTCTTATGACACTATTTGAGCCCGAGGTCCTTTTGGAAAAACTAAAGAAGTTGAAAGGATAAAGTGAGAACATGGCTATTTAAACCATTTTCAAGGAATTGGCAGCTACTATTCATCATCTTCAACCTCCCAAACCCGTATCTCTCCATTTCCTCTTCAATTCCCTGGCCAAACTTCCATTCATTTATCAATTCTTGGTGGAATTTGGTGCCCCATGAGGTATATATGCCTGAAAGGGCTTCATTTTGCATGGTTTTGGTGTGGTGAGCTTTGGATGGCATTTTTCATGCTTGGGAACTTAGTAAACATTTTTCCTTCTTTGTTCTTGAGTTGTTCTTGGTTTCTTGAGCTTCCATGAGCTTAGGTTTAGCTTGGTTGAGCTTAATTTGGTGCCTTGTATGTTGAATTTGCTTGGAACCGTAGGACACCTTAATGGAGCCATTGTTGCTTGGTGTGGATGCTTGGTTATTGCTTGTTCTTCACAATTGAGGTAAGGGATTTAATAATTATACTCATTTGATGCATGTCTTACTTGCTTGAATGTTGGTTTCAAGTAGTTTGAAAGATATGCATAGGTTATGGTAGAATTTGCTTATGATGGACTCGTATGATTCAAGGCTTAGTGTGGTGTAATCAACCACCTCAAGCTTTGTTTGGTTACCATCAAGATGGCCTATTGTAGTAGTTTTGAAGTTTTGGAACTTGTGGAGGCTTGCCTTGGATGTTTGGGAGGTGTTTGATGCCCCCAAAGTGTGTATGGACACAAGGAGAAGAAACAAGGCATGTCTGGAACCCAAGCGTTATAGCTGTTGGCAAATGAAGCCTTCTTGGGTGTAAAGAAAGCATGGTGGAAGGTAATTTGGAAGATGTTTCATGTACTACAATAGGGCCATTAGGAAGGACAAGGGGGTTTAGCGCCATTGGTGGTCTAGTTGAAGATTTAAGGATTGGGACACCAATGAGAAACCCTAGTGTATATATATTGAGTCCATCCATAGCAAGTCTTACCATAATAGTGTAAACCAAGTAATGGTGGATAGTGGAGCACCATAAATGAAGGCTTAGTGCAATTGTTGCTTAGCCAGCTGTGCCTTGACGCACAAATGAAAGCCTAGTGCATCCTTGGTAGGTTAAATGGGTGAAGACTTAGTACACAAGTGACCTAGTCAAGTCTAAGGACTTGGGGCACTATATGGAGGCCTAGAACACCTAGTAAATTTCTTACAACATAAGTAAAGAGCATCCACCATGTTCACCTGCATAATAACCAAGGGAAGGCTACAATACTGCATCAGTCAATAAGCTAAGGCATACTAGGAGCGAGTTAGTGGCCAGAACTCATTAGGCACGGAGTGACGTCCCGTGATGAGGACAAGGATGAAGAGGGGTCCTAAGGGACCTAGTTATATGTGCATATATTAAACCCTTAGATTGCATTGGGCCTATAGCAGATTTCATATATTCTATATATATGAGTGTCCTTAGGTTTTTGTTTACAGGTACCCAAATTCCTTATTGGGAATCTTTAGATTCTCACTACTTTTAGTGTTGTTGTGCGAATTTCATCTATTTGGAGCCGGTGACCATAGGGTGGTTGCTGAGTTAGTTTTTTATTTGCAGGTAAACCACCAAGTGAATCATTATTGATTTTAGTTTTATTAGTTAAGTTGTTGTGCTAACTATAGTTGTTTTGCAGCCTTGCAGAAAGTAGTGGCGTAATGATGGACATAGTCGACTATGGATCTCAGTAGTAGTCTTTAGTATACATATGTATGCTAGTTGGCCTCCAATGTCTTTAAGTCGAGTAATATTTAAGTTGCTTTTGGGCATCTGCATAGTCTTTGCTTATGTAATGATGCACATGCACGGTTATTACTTGTAGTAAATACACTTATGTTTTATGCTTCAGCTTGTGTTCTAAATATGTTTTAATAAACTGTGTGCAATATTTTAGTTTCTTTTCATGTTTGTTAATTAAAGTCGAAGCAAGCCCATGCATGCTGTGTAAACCTTAAACCCTAAACCCTGCATTTTAGGTTAATAACTAGAGAGCATGAAAGGTTTTAAAATGGGACAAGTAATTAACTAGCCAATTGTAACAAGCGCGGGACTCCTGTTCTGTAGTCTTCCTAGGAGGGCCTCATCAGGGGTAGGCGACTTTAAAGGGGGCTGCCTAGGGTTTAGTTGTTGGTGATGGGTGACCTACAGAATGGGGCATATGGTGAGAGCGATGGTGTCTAATGGCCAGAGCGATGGTGTCTAGTGGCTAGAGCGAAGAGGAAGACATGGTGGGGACGGACGCGAACTCCTCCTCCTTTCTTTCAGGCGCGAACGATGACGGGAAAGCGGCTAGGGACGGTGAAGTTGGGTCGGACGGAGTAATGAAGGCTAGTTAAGGTTGACGGTGGTGGCTGGAGCAACGACTGGTGGTGGTTGAAGGGTTCTAGGGGGTGGTGGAGGTGACTAGGAAAGTTTAGGTTTTGGGAAGCTAAGTAGCAAAAACGTAAGGGCTTAAGCTGCAGTTTTTTTCTTTTTTCTGCTAGGAGCTTAGGGTTGGCCAACTTCTTCCCCTTTTTTCCTTCAAGAGGTGACCCATATTTATACTAGGAGAGGCTAGGCGAGATTAACTAGGTTTTTTGAAGTTTAAACTTATCCAAATTCAATTTGAAGAGGTTAGGACATAATTTGGTCAAAGTATCAATTTTAGTCCAACAACTCTTTTAGGCTATTGATCTGGTCCCCATCTTTATGGGAAATTGCAATTTAGCCCTAACTTTTGCTTGATTAGCCTAAAGCTTTGTAAAAATAACCAGATTTTCCCAGAATTTCATGATTTTGTTAGATTTTTCCCACGCTTACCAATTTTGACAGATTTGCCTCAAACTTTCTAATTTTACCTAGAATCTTCTAAAAGCCTTTGATTTCCACCTAACCTTCCCCTTTTTACCTAAATTGACCGTACAAAACATTTTGGATTCTAAATTAGTACCTAAACTAAATTAGTGTCTATTTCTACCCTAGATGAATATTTTAAACTCCTAAAATTAATAACACAAACAAAAAAACTAATTTGCTTTGCCCCCTATAAAACAAAATGCTCCAAAATTAACTTTTCCTAATCTAAAACTAATATAAAAGCTAGTACCTGGACAAAATTAGGTGTCAACACTAGGTCATCTGAATTAACTAAATTTGAAACATAAAAGTAAGTTTCTTTGTTGTTCAATCTTTTATTGGAAGCAGCACGTGGGTTTCGAAATAAGAGCTTAATTATCATTTAGAAGGAAAAAACTTACCACATAAGGAAATAGCAAAAGATTGGTGGGACATCCCAAAAAGGAAAATGAAGCAACATTTGTGGGGCAGGGGGAGTGTCACTATTGTTTTACTATTAATTAAATTTTTATCTAATTTTCATTTCATTTACAAAAATATGAATGTCGTGAATACAATATATATATATATATATATACATATATATAAAGAATGACATATTTAAGGGAGTTTATGGTCTTTTCCTTAATTCGGTTTATGAGAGAATGACATGTGTACTTTTTTTTGCTTAAATATGCAGGTTTAAACACAAATTTTTAAATATGACTGATTTACCCCTTAAAGCTTTAATTGGTATTATGTAAGTAAATAAGGCATGAAAATATTTCATTTGTGACATTTGATTTATGAAATCTTCCAAAATTATTTTTGACTTTTAAGTATCTCATTTGTGAGGAACAATTTGTGAAATCTTATTTCCAAACAATAAATAGTTGACATTACCACATAATGAAAATCCTTCCAAAAAATGTAGAAAGAAAGGTTTTATTCCACAAATAGCAATAATATAATAATAATAATAATAATAATAATAATAATAATAATAATAATAATAATAAATACACTTTTATCGTAAGAGAACTTTTAGAATTTTTGGGATTTAAATTCCATTTTTTTATTTCTTTCTAATAGATAATCAATCTGAATTTTAAAAAATATTTTTAAAATGTTTATTTATTTAACACATTAAAAATTAGCATGAATCAACATTTAATTCCAAATTCAAAGATATCAATTTATTTTACCAAAATTTAAAAGATATATATTGTTAACAATTACCAACCAAGTTGCAATGATTTTCTACTATATAATAAGTTTTCAACTTGAAAATCATAATTAATTGTTAATGGTGTAATACAGTTTCAACTGAAATTAATACACTATTATATAATAATACGGTTACTATATATATAGTTACCGTTTATTATATAATTACATTATTACCTTATTACAGATACTATATGCTATTATATTATTATATTATTCAACCAAGTTGCAATCGTATTAATATGCTATTCCAAATATACCCTTCGTTTAACTTACCACTGCCACTAACAATTAATTAATTGTTAATGGTATGCCTCACCAATCGAGAGATAATATATTATACACATGTGTGTATATACACATAGTAACTCTAACTAACAGATTCTGTTTCTCTTGTTCTCTCCATATATGTATATAGATATATAACCTAGGGTTGCCGATTCTAATTTTCTTTTTTGCTAGTTGCTGCTTCTCATTCCATTCTCTCAATCATCTCTGTCACTGCTCATTCTTTGTCATTTATGTGATTCCCTTAACACGAAAGCATACAATTGGCATCTGTATCCTTCAATTACCCAGTGACAGCGGTGGCGCACGTTCAGAGGAGGAAAAGGCATATCGGAGCAACATAGAAGAAGGTTCAAAGGGATGAGTAGCAGCTGATGAAGAAGATTGGGGGAAGACAAAGGTGACATTTTTGATAGAGGAGACATGACAGTGTGAAAGTTTAGGAAGACAGAGGATCAAAATAGTTTATGAAGTAAGTACGGCGGTGGTTTAGACATTGATTCCAGCGAAGAAATAGGGGGTGTGTATCATTTTTTAAGATCCATGAAAAAACATCAGTGATTTGTGTTTTATATTGCAAAATAACATGAATTTGTATCTAAGTATGCTTATGGGTTTTATTTGTATGTTCTGGGTTTGTAAATACATACATACATACATACATACATACAAATATATATGTTTCTAGGGTTTATATGTATACTCCCGGGTCTGTAAAAATAAAAATATCGATGTGAAATGTATTAAATTGAAAGTAAAATGTATTAAACTGTGTGCAATATGTGATAAACTAAAAAGTGAATTGTATTAATTTACGTGAGATATGTGTTAAATTAGAAGTGAAACATATTAAACCATGTGGTATATGTATTAACTGGAAGTGAATTGTATTAAACTGTGTGAGATATTTATTACATTATGTGAAATGTATTAAACTGAAAGTTAAATGTATTAATTTGTGTAGCAAAACCATCATATTAGAAAATGACATTGCGACAAAAATAAAGCCACCAACATTACCACCACCACAAGTACCATAATCAACATCGTCATTACCATCAGGAACAACTGGATGAGAAAATATATTAAACTAGAAGTAAAATGTATTAAATTGTATGAGATATGTGTTAAATTGAAAGTGAATTATATTAATTTGTGTGAAATGTTTATTAAAGGAAAAGTCAAATGTATTAAACTATGTGAAATATGTATTAAACTGGAAGTCAATTGTATTAAATTGCATGGGTTATGTATTAGACTGTATATGGAACGTATTCAACTAAAACTCAAATGTATTAATCTGTATGGCAAACCCATCACATGAGTACCAAACTCATTGTCACCACCAGTACAATAATCAACATCGTCAGCACCATAAGCAACAACAAAATTTGACCTCAGTTGGATATTCATTCAAATCCAACAACATATTTTCCAAAACAATATGAACTCCTATAGGTATTATAATGGAGCAAAAAAAAAAAAGATGAGTACAAAAAGAAATACAGAAGACAGAGAAGAAAAGAATAAGAGAATAAGGAATTGTATGATATGTGTTAAACTATGTGAGATATATGTTAAACTGAAAGTGAATTATATTAAACTGTGTAAGCTATATATTCGTTTGTATGTGAAACGTATTAAATTTGAAGTAAAATGTATTAATATATATGGCGAAATCATCACACAAGAAAATGACATATTATACAAAATAATTTTTTATTATACAAAATTGAATATTTATAAAATTATTTTAAATAATTACCATACTTATTAGATTATCTTTATTGTTTACTTTAGATTATTTTTCCAAATGAATTCAAATTCATAAAGTTTCCATAATAAAAGTATTAATGTTTGGACAATTGATAAAAAAAAAAAGAGAAAGGGAACATAAATCTATTTAAACTCACGAAGGAGAAGAAGAAATGAAGACGTGAAATTAAATAAATAAGGAAACGTTTAAAACTAAATTTTCATAACTAAAACTTTTAAATGCAGTTAATATTCTTAATTATAATCCAATCAAATCTTCCACCTTAGTAAATATAGCTACTATAAATGATTCAAACCAAACGGAAGCTTCCCTCCTTCTAATGGCATCAAGTATGTGCATAACACATATGTGCGTTTCAGAATTCACCACCAATTGACATTCATAATTGGAAACAAATTAAAAGTCATCACAACCCAATACTTATAAGCATTAACAATTAATAAATGGCTGACGAATTTGAATTGTTGACATAATAAAATTGTTGGCATAATGGCTGATGGATTTGAAAATACCATTATAATAAGCTATGTAACCAAAATTTACAAGAGGTAATTGGGATTTCAATTACAAGAGGTAATTGGCATTTCAATTAATTCTAGTATAATTGTCATTAAAAGTGACCATATTATGTGTTTTGGAAACTAAAAATTTCCTTTAAAATTTACCTCCATATACACCACATGTTAAACACATAAAACCTACAAAAAGGTAACTTACTTTTATCTTTTCCTTTCAAAATTTTGATTCTTCTTCTTTTCCTTATACATGGTTTATTACTTTTATTAGTTAGTTGTCATGACATGAATGTTTTCATGCGTTAAATTATATTTGTAGGAAATATACTATGGATGACATTGACAAGTATGAAGATAACCAAAATCATGGGGAAGGGAACATTCAAGATGGTGCAAAAAGAAGATGCATTTATACCATGCCAACCTGTCCAGTTGATGCTACCATTAGAGCAATTAAAGTGAAGGCAAATTATATTATGCAACTTTCCAAAAGCCCTATCAACTATATCAAACAAAATGTATAAATCTAGGCTTTTGTTTTTGCTATTGAAATTTAGTATGATCATAGTTGTTTATTTTACCTTCTATGGCATCCTCATTTATTATATCTATTATATTATTATAAAGGGAAAACAAAGGAAATTTCTATAATTGTACGAATCATTAGAGTCCAATTGAGTGACCTAATATTTGCCTCCATAAATGATAAAATTCTCCTATAATGAAAATATAAACCCATAAATGTCCCTTAGATATCCTTCACAACTTTGACTGATGTTCGACCTTTGATCTAAAATTCACAAGTTTTTCTTTTTTAAATGTGTTTGTAGTTCACAATGCATCAATAATGCTTTTTATGGCAATTTGTTATTCGGTCAATTATACAATATTTGTTTTAAAAAAAAGGTAATATTCAATATTTTTTATACACCTCAAATTTTTTTTTGAAAATAATTGTCATTCTTATTATACAAAAGACTCACATTTTGTGTGTGTGTGTGTATTCGCTGAGGCATTTTCAACTTAGTTATTTTACTATTTCAATAAAAATATTTATGATAAACATGTAGTAATGGAGAATAAATTTTAAGAATGTTTCACGACATGATTAGTAATTGAGATTTGACTAGCCAACTATATTGTAAAATAATGATGAATATTTTAGTAAAAGTATATTATTAAGAAATAATTATTAGTAATATTTTTTGGACAAAAGTAACAATTCTAATAAAAATATGTTATTTTTTCATTTCAATTTAAAGTGTATTTGGGGAAAAAAAGAATAGTTATTGTAGGAAGATCCATTTTCCAATGATACATTTAATAAAATTATTCAACTAAAAATTTATTTAAGAATATAAATAATACTAAAAATGAATAAAAATATGCAAAGAAAAAAATAATAAACTTTATTAAGTGAAAAATTGATGTGTAATAAAAAATTCATTCATTTTCCATTTTCACGGATGAATAGAAGAGGGAAATTCATAAAAAAAAATAGTCAACCACAAGAATTGAATAATCAACATTTGATTTTATTTCCAGTTAAGTCTCAATTTCTTTCATTTGATTTCCAATTAATTGTCACATAAAGAAGGCATTAGAATCAAATTACTAATATGAAAACAATGGTGAAGAAAGAAATTTGAAATCAATAGACAAAGTAATTTTGCTTATACCAAACTACCTATGTATTCATAAAAAAAACTACCCATTTCTTTGTTCTATGCCATTTAATAAAGAATAAAATCATAATTTTTAATTGTAAATTAATTTTTTAATGCATCTTTAACATGGAAGATAATGTGTTTTTCGCTTCACAAATATTAATAAAAATATTTTGGAAACTAATTTATTTGACTTGTGTACCCAAAACTAATTTGACCTGCTTATCATTTTTTTTACTTAAACTATAAAATAACAAAAAAATTAGAAAATAGAATGAAAAATAAAAAATTACCAAATAAAACCTTGATAGCCGGAGGGCTATCGCCCATAAAGACCTCCTAAATTACTAACAACACCCCACCCTTAGAGGATTCCTAACACCAACTTTGGAGGATTTTTTGCGCCACTCTCGAAAAAGTTATATGACCAACTCTAGGAAAAGGGTGGTCCCTTCCACCATCAGGGACCACACTACCAACCTTGGAAGCCTAGGTCCATCACCCTCGACAGAGGAAAACATCTCCTGAAGATGGTCCTCCCATCCGAAGGGCCCTCGCCACTGGTCCTCGAGGAAAATCCCTGTCTAAAAGGGGTCTTGTGGAGAAACGACAAATATAGTTGAGGAATCTCTGACAAAGAAGCCTCGCACATGCCCCTACCCTCTAATCGAAATTGCCTACGGCCAGCTGTTGATACCTGCCTCCGAGAATACGGACCAGATCTGACCGAACACGTGTCATGATCTGCATAGGCTATGCAAAACGGCCTCTTCCCTCTACCCCCCTAGAAATGCTTGGGAGGCTCCTTAGTAAGGACGACGGGACTTTCTCTTTCCTACTATTTGCTTTTAACAACTTCTCTCCTATATACTAACTTGTGAGTTGGATGCTCATCCATCAAAAACACACTTCAGAGAGCTCCTAACCTACGTTATTCAAGTCTTGCAGATATCTTCTCATCGGAAGTCTCTCATTCAGGCCAACATGTCATACAACAAAGATGGCACTGGGCATCATTTGGCGCCATTTGTGGGAACCCATTCTCAAGTAGCTTTTGTTGCGACCCGGTGTCCAAAAGACAAGGGACTCTCGAGGTCCTAGTCCGCGCCGGAAACTCAAGCAACGACTGAACAGCCTGTAGCGGATACTTCCCTGCCTGAGGACGAACATCCTTTGATGGTCACAATGGATTTTCTATGTGATCTTCAATGCTCTATCATGGCTGAAATGACGCAACAGCTCAACCAAAGGTGGTCACAACCATCTCCAAGGGGAAAGGCACCTTCTTTAGATACCCGTCAGGAGAAAAGCCCTAAGTCACCTTGCCTGATCTCTGGAAGCGGGGGTTGTCACGATGAGTCCTCAACGGAGAACATACCATCTAGGGTATGTCGCATTGAAGGAACGGTGTTGAAAGGGCCTAGAACTTTCCGCTAGTGAAGTCCATCCCAAGATGGGAAGTCCCAGTTCCCCCGCCAATAAAGTTACTTGCCAAAAAGAAGATGTCACTCTCCGTTGCCTGTGACTACCAGGCAACAAAGAGAGGACGGTGCTACCATCCTCGTGGAGAGAATCATGGAGAGGTTGGACAAGGTGAAAAAATAGGTTTCTCGAAAGCCTGTTTAGTTAAGGTTGTCGGAGACCTTTACCGGAGAAGAGTCACCTTTCATCTGTATGATAGTAGAGGCGCCAATGCCCAGCGATTTTTTCGTACCATGCCTGGATACATATGATGGGTGTAGCGACCCCCAAGCCCACTTGACGAAGTACAGGTGAAGTATGGTGTTGCATAGTGCTGATGATGTCACCCTCTGCAAATGTTTTGAAGTCACTTTGTCGGGGGCGGCAATGGCGTGGTACAAATCCCTGGCTCCTGGGACCATAATGGGTTTTTAGGAGTTGTCCACTGCCTTCACATAGCAGTTCTTTAGAAGTAGGCCGATGGCGAAGATGCCCATCCAAATGTTTGATATATCCTAAAGGAATGGGGAGACCATTTGGGATTATGTGAAGAGATTCAACAGAGAGGCATTGAGTGTTCCTAACTTCTGCCCTGAAATCCGAATCCTCACGATGATCAGGGGCATGAGGAGGGACTCACAACTTTTTTATGAGTTCTCCAAGGACCTTCTGAAAACCTCGGTGAATTTTACTAAAGTGCTGAGCAACACATGACAGCTGAAGAGTTGTGGATGGGCGGCCCAAAGCTTGACCACAATCACTCTGAGGGTCAGAGCTGCCAACCTCGGTATCCTGCCGAGGGAGGGGGCAGACCTCGAAAAGCAAAAGGGAAGAGGCTTGTATCATTCACCCCCTAAACACCACAAGAGCAAGCATCTTGATGACCATGGCAAGGTAAGGAACCCCGATCCAGTGTTTGAAGGCCATGACCTTAGACAACAAGAAAAACATGAAGAAATTTTGTTAATTTCATCAGGACCACGGGTATGATACCGAGGATTGCTTCCAATTGAGGAAATATATTGAATCATTAATCAAGCAAGGGAAACTTTGGCGCTATTTACGGATGCCGTCTCCCGAAGGCCGAGAAACAAAAGAAGAAGAAATGAGAGGAGAGGATAAGGACTACGATTTTGACCGACATTGGAACCGAAGTCCCAAGAAACATCCACCATATTCGGTTGGTATAATCTCGACGATCACAACCGAGATAACCCCAGCTGAGAGGAAAAGAAAGGCTTGGGAAATTGCAATGATGTAATTCGACAACCCAACGAACAAGCTTGTTTGTGGGGATGGGTCCACAGTAAAATTTCCACATTACAATCCTCTCTTGATCATGGCAGGGGTAGGAAACTGGGATGTCAAAAGGGTGCTAATTGATGATGGATCGAATGCCAATGTCTTATTCTCCCACCTGTTGCCAAAATTGGGCATTTTCGAAGGTGATATTAAATCGGTTACCTCTCCAACCTTCGACGTTGGTCCCTCAGAGCTCCCAGTGCTTGGGTGAATTGATTTGCCCTTGATGTTGAGGGGTACTTCGGTTTAGACCAGGGAAGAACTCTTTGCTTCCACTATGGAGAGGTTCATTGTCATAAATGTCCCATCTTCATACAACGCTATCATTGGGAGGCAGACGCAGGACAACCTTCATCTCCAAACAGGCGTTAAGTACTTAATGGTCACCTTTGAAGCAAAAGAAGGAGACACAGAGATACTCATTGACCAAGCTGAGGTCATAAAGGTATTTGTAAAAGCAAGAAAAAGTCCTCCCAAAGTTCTTGCACAGACTATCGTGGAAACGAGTATCATTGTCGAAGAGGCTATAGAAAGAGAAAAGGATGAGAAAATAGAAACTGAGGATGTCAAATTTGTCTCTGGCCGAAGTTCCCGAGTGGGGAAAAAACTGGCCGAAGGTGACAAGGAAAAACTTGTATTCCTTCTATTAATGAACAAGAACTTTTTTGCTTACTCTCTGAAGGACATGCCCAGGGTAGACCCGGGTATAATTCAACACATCCTCAAAGTACGACTTAAGGCAGGGCCTGTCTGGTAGAAAAATTGAGGCCTCTCGGCATATAGGAGCAACTTCACCAAACTCGATTTTTATCGACTAATGGAGGTAGGCATAATAAGGGAAGTCAAGTACCTTGACTGGCTCAACAACGTTGTTGTAGCAACAAAGGAAGGGAGTGATTAACTTCGAATGTGCATCAACTTTTGAAATATTAACGATGCCTGACCAAAGGACTTATATCCTTTGCCATCAATATACCAATTGGTAGACTCCACTGCCGAATATGGTTTGCCTAGCTTCCTCGACACTTTTAGTAGATACCACCAAATATGGCTGGATCCTAAAGATGAGGAAAAAACAGCCTTCATTACAGAAGTCAGAACCTATTGTTACGTTAGAATGCCCTTTGGCCTTAAAAATGCAGGAGCAACATACCAAATGCTGATGAATAGGGTGTTCGCCTTCCAAATTGGGAGAAATATGGAAGTATACGTTGACAATATGATAGTTATGAGTAAATACCTAGTAGTAATATCGTAGACTTGGGGAAAACGTTCCACTAACTTCAAAAATTTGGAATGCATTTAATCCCCGAGAAATGCGTCTTTGGGGTCACAGCAGCGAAATTCCTCGAATTCATGGTATCCAAAAGAGGTATAAATGTTAACCTCGAAAATGTGGACGCTTTGATAGTATTCCGAACTCCAACAATGAAGAAGGATATACAAAGGCTCACTGGGAGAATAACTTCCTTGAGCAGATTCATATCAAGATACGGAGATTGGTGCCAGTCGTTCTTCAAAATACTTGCAAAAGCGGAAAAAAATGAAGGCAACCTCAGAACTGAGGAACACCCTTGGAATGAGGAATGCCAGAAAGCATGGGAAGAGCTCAAAAATTACTTGACCCGTTTGCCGACACTTCGGCAACCAAGGGAAGTAAAACCATTCATCCTCTACCTCGCTGTAACCAAAAAAGCCGTAAGTACGGTTCTGGCTATAGAGGAAGGAGAAAAGCGTTGGCCAGTATACTATGTGAGCAAGTCCCTGCATGGTGCCAAAGTTAGATACCGTCTTTTGCAAAAAGCCATTTATGCCCTGGTATTAGCAAGCAGAAGGCTTCGGCCTTACTTCCAAGGACACCCCATTATAGTGAAAAGTAACTTACCTCTTCAGGAAGTCATGAGGAAGGCAGACCACTCGGGCTGATTATCAAAGTGGTGCATCAAGCTCGGTGAGTATGATATCATCTACAAGCCAAGGAGGGCAATAAAAGCTCAAGCGCTGGCAAATTTCATTATTGAGGTACCTAAAACCAAAGGTACTCCAGCGAAACTTGGAAATGACAAGCCTTAGTGGACATTGTTTGTTAATGGAGGCTAAGGATCCGAACACCAGGGGGCCGAAATAATTCTCTGAGGACCCAAAAGTATGGAAGCCTCCAAGGCAATCAAGTTCGGTTTCAATGTCACCAATAATGTTGCTGAATATAAAGCCCTCTTAGTAGGATTAAAATTGGCAAAAAGAGTTGGTGTGAGAAACCTAAAGGCCCACAGTGATTCCCAACTGGTAGTCTGGTAGATGATTGGGGACTACGGGACCAAAGACCTGAACTTGGCAAAGTACCATACTCTCATAAAAAGGCTTATCCAGGAGTTCGATAAGGTAAAAATAAAAAATGTACCCTGAAAAGACAATGTGGAAGTAGACACTTTGGCCAAATCAAAGCAATCCACTAAAGTACTGGATCACCTAAGCATAGCAGTAATGACCATCATAACCTTAGAAAGAGGATGGAAGGATAACATCAAAAAGCATCTTACGACTTCGGAATTACCTGAAGATCCCATGGAGGAGGCCAAAGTACGAAAACGGTCAGGAAGATTCTTCATAATCGGGGAAGAGTTGTATCGACAAGGGTACGCAAATCCACTGCAAAGGTGTATCAGCGAAGAGGACATTGAGATAGTCCTTAAAGAAGTCCATGAGGGGGCATGCAGGTCTCACATCGAGACTAATGCCCTTGCTGGAGTACTACTTTGGCAAGGATATTTCTGGCCTACTTTAAGAAAGGATTCAAGGCAGTTTATCCAAAGATGCGACAAGTGACACGTACCCTCATCAGCCTGGCCAGGAAGCTTTTGGGAACTTGTCCTACATTAGTCCCAATTGACTAATTGATTACATGCGCACTAGTTCAAACCTTTATGCTTCTAGTTACTTAATCCTACTATGCAATCATGCATGAGTTTATGCTTTGACCTAATTAATAGAATAAAGAAACGGTGCTTGAAACATTGCCCAGGCATATTTTGATAAAAAAAAATTATGAAAACTGTCAAAGCATTCAAAGCACTTAAGTGGAATTAATTACACATAATCAATTGTTGTAAGCATCCAAACAAGAATAAACTATGCTCGCACCCAAGAATGACTCTAGAGTAAACTACTCAACATGACCTTTGGAGGCAAACTAGTGTATTAGAACTATACACTGAATGACTGTACTGAGATCCAAGACCAAGCCTCCACCTTAGAGCAAACTCCTAGTGGCAAGCTTCATAAGCCTTCCCTTGTGCTTCACTAGCCTCTATAAGCCAAAAAGACAACTGTAGTTAGTACAATAACTTAACCAACAAGCAACCCATAAACTAGAATCATAAAGATTCAAATAAACTAAATACCTGCTCATAAGCCTAGCTCAATAACCCTTAACGGCTACTGGCTCAACGACGCCCAAAATTGCACAATAAAAAGTAAGGGAGTGAGAATCAAAATTCTCAGTAAGGGGTCTTCAACTTGCAAGAAAAATCCTGAGGACTCAACATATAAGAACGTATGTAACTTGCTGTGAGCTCATTTAGCCTAAGGGTCTGATATATGTACATATAACTAGGTCCCTTGAGACCTCTCCTTATCCTAGTCCTCCTCATGGGGCATCACTCTGTGCTGAGCAAGTTTTGGCCACTAACTCGCTCTTAGTAAGCCTTAGCTTACTACTTGATGCAATAATGTAGCCTTCCCTTTATTGTTGTGCAGGTGAACATGGTGGATGCTCCTTGCTTGTGCTGTAAGAAATCCATTAGGTGTACTAGGCCTCCACATATTGCCTCAAGTCCTTAGACTTGGCTAGGTCACTTGCGTACTTTGCCTCCACCCATTTAACCTACCAAGGATTTACTAGGCTTCCACTTATACCTCAAGGCATGGCTTGGCTAGGCAATAAGTGGACTAAGCCTTCATCCATGGTACTCCCCTATCTACCATTACTTGGTTCACACTAGTGGAGTGGTAATGATCATGGTTAGGCTCATTTACTAGGTTCTTTGGAACCTACCTTAGTGTACTAAGGTTCATGCATTAGAACCTTAAATACAAAAGCCCAACTAGGCTTTTGATGGCACTAAACCTTGCACCCAACTAATGGTGCCCGATTGTGGCCAAACATGCATTCAAAACTTGCCTTCACTTTGAGTTGAAATAACTTTAAAACTATGTTATCTCAAGTGTAGTGAAGGCATGGAGGTGATAGTACTCCCTCTTAGCTTTGAATGGAATCTTGAATCTCATTAATTGGACACCCGAGAGAAAAGTTATGAAGAAAACAAAACCAGGTATCAATGTTGTGGCGGTGACGTGTCGCGACGTTCTGCCAATTTCTAAGGTATTGGCAACGCGTTGTGGGAACTCGTATTGATTGGCGACGCGTCGCCAAACTTGCAAAATGCCTAGAAAACTTCCCATTTTACTGCTATGAACTTTGGGCACTTCCCAAACGTATCAAACATGTATGGATATCGTTCAAACTTCACGTACATGAAGTACACATTGTAGGGACCACAACTAACCATCACAGCCTTCCTATAATGCATTATAACATCATTCCAATCAAGCCAAACACACTAGTCCACCATGATCAAACCGGACCACTAACTAATGCTATTGCCAAAACTACTTGATTTCATTAAGCAAACTTTATCCAATAGCATTAATCAAGCTTAAAAACATAACTCTCTTACCTTAGTTTCAATCCACAAGCATGAATCAATCAACTTTTCCACCAAAAACCGAGTTCCTCAAAGTCTACCTAAGTTCTAAGCAAACAAAGGCATAAAGCACCAAATTACTAACTTCTAACCAAAACCCAAGCATCTAATCACTTCTTAAACAAGAAACAACCAAGAAATCACAAGTTACGTCGCATAAAAAAAAGGGGATAGCTGGAAACAAGGTTCCAAGCTTCAAAAACATGAAATTCCACTTGGAACAAGCTTCCTTTGGCATAAACACTTTTGGTGGCCTCCATTTCCATGAAAATCTCTTGATTTTAAGCTTGGATTGATGGAGAATTGGTAGAGAGAAGGATGAGCTCAAGTTGAAACATGAAAATGGCAGCCCTCCCCTCCTTTACCAATTTATATGCTCTTTTAAACCCCAAGCCACCAAACTATTTAAAAAGTTATAAATAAGTCCCCTCCTTTTGGTAACTTTAATCAAACTTGGTTAAATCTTGTTTATTTGAACTAAACTTGAGTTAAAAGTAGAAGTTAGGTTTTAAAACTCATTTTCAACTATCAGGACTCATCCCGACTCATCAGGATGCAAAATTACCATTTTGCCTTTGAACCTCATTTAGTGCCTTAAATTTCTCAGAACTTAATAAACTTTGCCCAACATACCTATTCTTTCTATGTGAACTTGAAAAAAGGTTCCAAATTAGCTTTCCACTAGGACAGCCGTAACAACAAGTGCCAGAGACACACATCCATTCAGAGAGTACCCTTGGAATCAATAACATCGGCGAACTATCCCTGCCCCTTCGTTGTTTAGGGTATCGACCTCATTAGGCCCCTCCTAACAACTCCAGGAGTAGTAAAGTTCTATGTAGTTGCAGTAGATTATTTCACTAAGTGGATCGAGGCAGAGCCTTTGGCAATGATTTCGGCATAGGACGTCCAGAAATTAGCATGGAAGAACATCATATGCAGATTCAGTTTGCCAAAGGTGATAGTTACGGATAATGGCTCTTAGTTCACTAATAGAGGATTTCAAGATTTCGCAACCAACCTTGGGGTAAAACTACACTTTGCCCCAGAGGCCCATCCTCAAAGCAAGGTAAGTTGAGGTGTCCAACAAGACAATAAAAGATGGTTTTAAGAAGAGGTTGAAAGAAGCAAAGGGAAAATGGCCAAAAGAGCTACCGAGTGTGCTACGGAGTTACCGAACAACTCCTAGAACAGCTACGAGTGAAAAACCTTTTTCACTTGTATTCAGTACGAAGGCCATTATCCTTGTGAAGTCATACAACCATCTATCAAAGTGCAGGTGTTTGACAAAGAAGGGAACAACCTTGATCTAAGGGCCAATTTAGATATGATTAGTGAACATAGAGAGATGGCCGAACTCAGAAGAAAAGCCTTTCAGCAAAGGACAGCAATTACGACAAACTTGCATGTCAAACCTAAAGGGATCAAGAAAGGAGACCTTGTTATCCGAAAGGCTAAACTGGAATCCCGAAGATCATCTCATGGAGTACTTCAGGCAAACTAGGAGGGACAATGTTTGGTGCTCGAGGAAGTTCGGCCGGGAGTCTATAAACTTGGAAATGCCGAAGGAGAAGAGGTAAAAAACATATGGCATTCTGACTCTTTGAAAAAATTCTACACTTAGAATGTTCTAAAGGAGGCTAACCGAATATGGTTGCTTCCGAAAGTACAGGATTTACATTGTACAAGTTTTGCCGAACGTGGTTGACTGAATATGGTTGATCCTGAAAGTACTTAAGTGTTTTTGGATGAAACAAGTTTTCCGAATATGGTTAACCAATTGTGGTTCATCCCAAATATGGTTAACCGAATACAGTCAAATCTCTTCTTAAAACACTTAGAATTATATCCATAACTCACCGAAGATAATTGGACATTACCTTCAGAAAAAGGCTAAGGTTTAGAATCCTTGGTAGAATTTGTTAAGGTTAGTACATGACCGAAGGTGCTGAGCCTTATACTACTGAATATGGTGAATTAATCGAAGATGGTTAAACACTGAAGATTGGAATAATACCATAAGTCACACCCATCGTAGACTTAGCCAAAATTTTGAGAACTAAGAAAAGTTTTATTCAAGAGGAAAGAAGTGCAGAATATGACACGGCCATCCTTGGCCTCTGCCCAAGAAGCCCTGTGAGAGCTGGTCTCACGGTGGTTGCAATTAGCTAGTTGTATATGTGTGCGGATTAAAATTCCATGTTACTAGTTGATTATCCTAGAATATGCAGGATGCATGCTCTTCATGGTTTGACTTGGATTAATAAAAACATAAAGCATTAACTTGGCCAAGTAATTTCTACAGAAAATAAGTAGAAATAGCCAAAGCATACAAAATCAACATTTATGTGAGTTTACTACACATAACAACTCGTGGGAGCATTCATACATAAAGTAGACTAATGCCCTCACCCTAATGCCCTCACCCAAGAGCAACCCTATAGTCTAGGACTATTCATAACATAGACTATGGAGGCAACTAGAGTACTGCATATTTACAAGCCTCTAATGAGATCTTCTTTAACTAACTCCCACCTTGGATGTGAATCCCAGTGGCGAGTCTCAAAAACCCTTGTCCAGTGCTACTAGGCTCTGCAGCCAAAGGAAGACTCTAGTTAGTATTGTTACTTGACCAACAAACTACTTAAGCATACTCATGTAGACTAGAATCACACGGATTCTCAAGTGCAATACCTGTGCACAAAAAGCCACTACTGTAATAACCATCAACGGTTATCCGATACAACAACTTCTGAATCTACACAACATAACTAGGGAGTGAGAATATAATATTCTCAGTAATGGGTCTTCAGTGTACCTGCAAGAAAATTACTAATGACACCACATATGATAACATATGTAACCTACTTGAGGGTTTAATATATGCATATATTTAGGTCCCTTAAGACCTCTCCTCATCCTTGTCCTTAAATTGCAAGGCATTGCCTTGCCTACTAGCAAGCTGCACTTGCCAGCCTAACTAGTGATAAATCACCAGTTGAACCTCTCCCTTAGTATGTTATGCAGGGGAATTATGGTGGGACTATTGTAGACTAGGTCATTTAGACCTTGTAGACTAGGTGCACTAAGGTTTCACCTTGTAACCTCGTGGCTACGGCACGGCTAGGTCGCCAAGGGTCCTAAACCTTTCACCTGAGCTAATGGTACTTAGTTATGCTCATTTGCAACTAGTTTCCTTGCTTATGGCTCAAGCAACCATAAAATTTTTCAAACCTTAAGGACACGCTTAAGTCTTGAGGGACTTTCGGAAGTCTCGGAGTACCCTCGACAAACTTTGGCTCCAAGGCACCTTAAGAACCCCCTTAGGTCTCACCTCGATCATTCTAGCAAAATGTGAGAAATTCTGCGAATCTACAGAATTGGCACGCATTTTACTGCTATGAACTTTGGACACTTAGCAAACATAGTAAACATGCTTGGAAAGCCTCCGAATTTTACACACACATAGATCATGTTGCATAGAACATAACCAACTATCACAAGCCAATCTATGATGTCTTGTAACATCATCCAAATCCTCTCAAACCTCGTAGCCCACCACAATTCAACCAAATCCTCTAACTAATGCTATTGCTAGAATCACTCAAATTCTTCAAGCAAACTCATGTCAATAACATTAATTGGTCTGCAAGTCAGAACTCCTTTACCTCAATTTCAAGTAACAAGCAAGAATCAACCTTTTTCCAATCAACTAAGTTCACCAAAGTATCACCTAAGTTCCAAACAAAAATATAGACACCAATCATCAAAACCTTGCTTCCTAACCAAAACCCAAGCTCCAAACTAACCAAATAACATGAATTCAATCGAGAACACATTGGTTACCTCGTATAAAAATAGGGGATGTGAGAAAACACACTTCCAAGCTCCAAACCATGGTTTAATACTTAAGATGAGCTCCTCCTAGCTTATATACTCTTGATAGCTCTTCTTGGCATCAAGAAATCTTGATTTCAAGGTTGAGTTGAGAGCAAAATGAGAGTGAGAAGGTTGGAAACGAGATTATGGAAGCCATAGCCTCACTTTCCCTTTCTTAAACCCTCACTTAACCTCCAAGCCACCAAAGTATTAAGCTTAATACAATTAAACCCCCATCTTTTGGTACTTAGTTATTCATGATTAAATTCTTGTTTATTTCATCCAAGTTTGGGTTAAGGTTGAAAGTTAAGTTATAAAAACTCATTTTAACCACTCGGGATCACGCCCGGCTATTCAGGATGAAAAATTATCATTTTGCCCCTGAACCTCATTTAGTGCCTTATCTTCCTCGGAACTTAGTGAACTTTGCTAAACTTGCCTATTCTTGCTATATAAACTTGAAATTAGGAATAAGTAAGGAGCAGAGTGGAGAGTAGTAAGTAAAGAGAATCTCCTGTGTTCTTACCAAGGTCTTCCTAAGTATTTATAGGAGTGCATAGGGAGGAGGCCGTTTGACACAGTTTGTAGAGAATATGACACGTGTTCGGCCAGATTTGATTCGTACCTCTGCAGACAGGTACCTCTAGCTAGCCCTAGGCCGTTCTAGCCAGGGGTGCCGACGAAGTTACTGCGACAAGGGTGTTTATGGCAGGGGCATGTGCGAGGTCTCTATGTCAGAGGCTCCTTAACCATTTTTGTCATATCCCCACATGACCTCTTTGGAAACTAGACCCCTTTAGAGTGTGAGACTCCTTCAGGGCAGGAGGTTTTCTTCGCTCTGACATTGTTCCTGAGCGTTGTTAGGGGAGGTCCTTCGGCAGAATGGGGCACATTTGGGAGATGTTCTCTTTTGCCGAGGAAGGGGATATACACCCCCGAAGTTGGTGAGTTCTCTATTCCGAGGGTGATAGTGCACAACCTTCCTGAGGCAGGTCTTGTTATTCCCCGAGGGCGGTGACCGTCTTTCCCGAGGTTGGTCACTCATATTTTTTTAGGGTGGTGCTAGTCTACCCTAAGGGTGGCGCTCACCAGACAACCTGGGAATTTTAAGGGTAATAGCCCTTTGGTTATGACATGCCCCCCTCGGAAAGCTGAAGCTGTATCTTCGGCACTCGAGTCTTTGCGAGCATTTTGTGGAGCTGGCAGGTGTCTTACTGAAATTTTTTGACCGAGGTCAACTTCTTCGGATAAGAGTTCCTCTTTGGCTCCGAACACCTTTTCTAGCCGAGGTAGCTGTATTTGCTTTTTCAGAAGAGCTTTTGGTGTTCTCGAGGTTATTTTTTTAATCCAAAGTGTGTACTTGTCTCTTTTATTGCTTGCTAGTGAATCATCACATCTTCTGGACAAATAGACATGTCCCCTCGGGAATGACTTGCATAGGTCAGGCAGTTGTCAAAAAGCGTGCCCTCATTTCCCACGATGATTAACACATGTTAGCTAGTGAGTGGCGAATAGTCGTCTTGGTTACAATAATTGCGTCTCTTCACATTTGAGGAGTAATTATGGAGACGCTTCGCTTGCCTCCTTCAGTTTATATAAACCCTTCCTCAGTTTTTTCCACACTTCTTTTCCTTTGCTTTCTTTTGCTCTCGAGTTATCTCTTTCTTTTCTGGCGGCAGTGCTAGCGGCGGAGCGATTTCTGGCAATACCTGTGGTGTTTTACGGAGTCTTTTCTTTTTTCCGAACTAGGTGGGTCTTCTTTTCGAAGTTGTTTTTTAGTATATTTTTTTGTCTCCCATTCTTTTTTCACCTTCCCGAGGTTAGATTTCTTTTTGCCGAACATGTCTACTTCAGCACTGCTCATGTCTGTTCAAACTATTCTTGATAGTTGGCTTTGCCGTAACTCTCATCCAAGTTGTACTACTTCGGAGAAGCTAGAGAAGTGGACAACTAAATTCTTTCTCCCTTTTTATGCCGTTACTAGGTTACCTAGTCTCGGTCTATTTAGTTACATGAATCACTTGGACGAGGTTACTGTCTTTCGGGCCCCAACTGAAGGCCAGACTTCGGTATCCTCCGCCGAAGATGATTTGCGAGTTCTGCCAATTTCATGGCGTAGCTGTGAATCAGCTTCCTCCAAACTCTTACTCTTACTTCAACGCCTTCCTCTGCATGTGTGGGGTCTTCAAGATAGAGCGTGACTTTATTTTCTTCATGCAATACTACAAACACCACCCCATCCCGAAGGGTGGGTTCTACTTCTTGCTTCCTCGAGGGTCTGGGTGCAAGAAGTACACGTTCACCTTCAGCACGAAGGACAGCTGGCGAGGATGGCAAAAGAAGTTCTTCTTCTTGAAGGTGAATGAGCAGTGGCAGCATGTGCCAACAAAATGGGCTTGGGGGGCTTTGGACATAGACGTAGTTGACCCCAGGAAACTGCTGACTTCGGAACTTGAAACCAAATTCCATGAATTTGATAGCCATATTCGGGCTGTCGCGGACTGGGATCGCAAGGTCCCTCCGCGTTCTCTATATCCCTTTCCCATTAAATGGAACTTTATAACCAAGGAGGTCGTTCGGGAATTGGGGGAGGCGTGGTTGGTGATGCTCCTTCAGGGGGACCTCATATATGCGACTCTTGTAGAGAGTAAGTCCTTTTCCATATTTTTTCGCATATCTCCTTCTGTACTTACACTAATGTTCTCTTTTTTGCAGAGATGGGTGCCAAGTCCGCTGATTTTTACAAGTTCCTCCTCCTCGGTCAAGCTGAGAAAGGGGAGCAGCAAAAGAAGAAGCTTACTCCGAACAGGAAGAAAGGGCCCGGGGGACCATTTTCGGCCCCGAGGTCCAAGAAAACCAAGGAGGACTCCCTTCCTCCTCCCCTTGAAGATGACATGGGGGTGCAGGACCAACCTTCTATTCGCGTTGACCCACCCTCGGAGCCGGCCATCTGTTCCACTCCCTTAAGCCCCAATGCTACGGCAGGGACCCTTGGGACCTTGGTTGGGGGGCTTTCGGCTGAAGAGCTCGAGGAGAGTCGGAAGAGGAAAGGGAAACATGTTCCTTTCAAGGTTCATGAGGTCAGCAACTCCAAGGGAGACATTGCCGAGGTTCTACCAGGTTCGTCCTTTAGCCATTTTTCTATGAGTTTGGGAATTTTTGGAATTTTAGACCTTATAGATGAATAGCTAAGGGATAATGTGTCAATGGAACTTCATTGTGGTTTTGTAGAGGAGCAAGCACCTGCTCAATGGTTGGTGGAGCATGCTAGGAAGAGGGCCCTTCGGGACACCAAAATCCCGAAGGACAAGGTGCCGAGGGAGCCTTTCTGGACCTTTACAGAGGACATGAACTTGCTCTCCAAGGATAGCCAGAAAATGGCTCCTCAGATGGCTAAGGGTGTACTGATGAATGCCACTTTTCAATCCCTCACGGTCAAGTGTCCGAACGAGGAGGTCCTCGCTGCGAGGATGAGTGAACATGCTGCTTAGGTGACCCTTGAACCTCTTGTCCTTTTGCAACATTTTCCTGAGTTTTTGCTTGTTTATGAGTTTTACTAGAAGTTCACCCTTTTGCAGCTCTTGGCATACAGTGGATACTTCAGAGCATGGACAGCAAAACAGTCTTCGGTCCGATCTTGGTGCAAAGAGTCCTTGGCAAGGGCCAAGCCGTTTTGTGCCAGCTCAATCGTCAAGTACCGCGAGCTCAATAAGATAGCCAAGGAAAAGCTATCTCAACTTCGGGAGGAATTTCTGAAGAGTCAGGGGGAGCTGATCCAGGACTTCTCCTCAAAGCTGTCGGACCTTGGCGCAAAGGTTATCCCGTTGACCTCGGCCAATGAGGTTTACCAAAGGAGAATAAGGAAGACGCCGGAAGCCTTGCAAAGGCTCTTATGATTAACGCCAAACTCTAAGCCGAGGTTGATGCTCTAAAGAAAGAGAAGAAGAAGAAAAAAGGAAATTGGAAAGAGAGGTTGCAGAACTTAAGAATGAACTGGAGGACTTGTATGTGGAAAAGACCAAGTCTGACCAGGCGTGTAAGTCCTATTATCAGGACGGCTTCTGCCTGGCCCACTACCAAGTCCTTTCCAAGTATCCCAACCTCGACTTTTCTTTCCTGGCAGGCCTAGACCTCCCCAAAAGGGCCAACTTGGGAGTGGTCAAAGATAGAGTACCTCAACCTCCTATCTGATCCACCTTCGGCACCAAGGGTTATAGCCAAGGAAGACCGTGCCGAAGGTGAAGTAGCTGGGGATGTCCAGGACCCCGAATAGGCTTCCCTTTTTCTTCTTCTGTATTTGTAATTTGCTCCCCTTGTACTCAAAGATAATGTGTCAATGAAAAATTCCTTTTTTTTTTTGAAAATTTGGCTAAGTACTTGATTGACCTCGGAGCATTGTTTTCCTTTTTCGACACTCAACCATATTTGGAATGAGGTTTTTGGTGCCAAAAGCGGTAAGTACCCTTGGCATCGACCGTATTTGGCCGACTTCCATCGGTATACTTAGTTCAGAATGTGCTCGGCAAACGTACCTTCGGTGTATGTTGCACTTTTTTCCTCTATAAAAGTTTTTCTAAATTTTCTAAGTTTTTCAGTTATGCACTTTAGGAGATACCCCCATTCGGAAACAATGTTCGGGCGAAGGACATATTCACCTTCCGAAGTAATCATCCTCGGTTATACCTCGGTGTTACACAACTAACTTGAAAATTTTTCAAAGTGTGTACTTAGGCACTTCCAGGGGATGACCACCTTTGGTCGTTAACCTTCAGAGGCAGCCATGTTCGGTTGCACATCTTCGACGTGACTTAATCCCTTTTGTAAGGTGGTTAGGTGCACCTTTTTCACCAACCATGTTTGGTTGGTATAACTCGATCAAGACTGACCAAGTCCTCTGGCGTGACCATGTTCAGTCAATCACCCTTAGGGAGAATTGTACCAATTTTTCTTAGAAAAATTTCTAAGTGTAGAATTTTTTCAAAGAGTCTGAATGCCATGTATTCCTCAATTCTCCACCTTCGATGTCGCCGGGCTTGTAGACGCCTGTCTGAGCTTCATCAAGGACCAAATAAGGTCCATCCCAGTTTGCCCGAAGTACTCCATAGGATGGTCTTCAGGCTTCAAATTCAGCCTTTCGGAGGACGAGGTCCCCTTTTTTGATTCTTTTCTGTTTGACATGCAAGTTTGTAACAACAGCCACTCTTTGTTGGAAAGCTTTTCTTTTAAGTTCGGCCATCCTCTTATGCTTGTCAACAAGGTCCAATTTGGTCCATAAACCGAGGTTGTTCCCTTCCTCGTTGAACACTAGTATCCTCAAGGATGGCTGTATGACCTCGATGGGAATGATGGCCTCTGTGCCGAAGACAAGTGAGAAGGGTGTCTCATCCGTGGCCCTTCTGGGAGTCATTCGATAACTCCACAGCGCACTCGGGAGCTCCCCTGGCCATTTTCCCTTTGAATCTTTTAACCTTTTCTTCAGACCATCTTTTATTGTTCTATTGGACACTTCAACCTGTCCGTTACTCTGAGGATGGGCCATTGAGGCAAAGTGCAACTTAATTCCGAGGTCGGTTGTGAATTCCTGGAACCCCTTATCAGTAAACTGGGAACCATTATCAGCAACAATCACCCTCAGAACGCCAAACCTGCATATAATGTTCCTCCAGACAAATCTCTGTACATCCTTCACCGATATTGCTGCTAAGGGTTCTGCCTCAATCCACTTGGTAAAGTAGTCTACTACGACTACACAAAATTTCACTCCCCCAGGAGCAGTCGGAAGAGGCCCAATGAGGTCGATGCCCCACACAGCGAAGGGGTAGGGGTAATTTATCTGAGTTATTACTTCTGATGGTAGTCTTTAAATAGGAGCGTGTCTTTGGAAATTGTCACACTTCTGGACAAACTACCTCGCATCCTTCCTCATGGTAGGCCAGAAGTATCCTTGGCGAAATAGCACTCCAACCAGGGCATCAGTTCCTATGTGCGAACCACAGGCGCCCTCATGGACTTTTTTTAGCATCATTTCAACATTCTCTTCACTGACACACCTCTGTAATGGGGTTTCGTATCCTTGTCGGTATAGTTCTTACCTAATCAGAAAGTATGTTCCTGACTACTTTCGCACTTTGGTTGCTTCGAGGGGATCTTCGAGAAGTTCCGAGGTTGTGAGATATTTTTTGATAGGGTATTTCCACCCTTGTCCCGAGGTTGTTATGCACATTACCGCTATACTTGGCTGTGCAGTACCTCAATAGAATCTTTTGATTTGGCCAGAGTGTCGGCTTCCATATTATCTTGCCGAGGTATACTTTCTATATGCACTGTGTCAAACTCTTGGATGAGTTTTTTTATGAGGTCATGGTACTTTGCTAAGGTTGGATCCTTCGCGCCATAGTCCCCTGCCATTTGTCGCACTACCAACTGAGAATCGCTGTGAGCCCTTAAACTCCTCACACCAAATTCTTTTTGCTAGCCGCAAGCCTGCTATAAGGGCTTTGTATTCAGCAACATTGTTGGTGATGTTAAATCCGAACTTGATAACCTTTATGGCTTCCATCCCTTCGGGACCGTGGAGGATTATTCCAGCTCCTTGGTGTTCAGAACCACATGCTCCATCGACAAAGAGTGTCCACTCGGGTTCATCCTTTCCAAGGTCTTCCGGAGTATCTTCAGTTTCTGGGACCTCGGCTATGAAATCTGCCAATGCTTGGGCCTTTATGGCCCTTCTCAACTCATAGGTGATGTCATTTTCACCAAGCTTGATGCACCACTTTGATAGTCTTCCTGAATGGTCTACTTTCCTCATGACATCCCAAAGAGGTAGGTTGCTTTGGACAATAACTGGATGTCCTTGGAAGTAAGGTCGCAGCCTTCTACTTGCCAGTACTAAGGCATAGATGGCCTTTTGTAGAAGAGGGTACCTAACTTTGGCGCCATGTAGGGACTTGCTTACATAGTATACCGGCCATTCCTTTCCTCCGTCCTCCTTAGCAAGTACCGAACTTACTGCTTTTTCGGCGACTGCAAGGTAGAGGATGAGAGGTTCCCCATCCCGAGGTTGCTGGAGCATCGGCAAATGGGTCAGGTAGTTTTTGAGCTTTTCCCAAGCCCTTTGGCATTCTTCGTTCCAAGGGTGTTCCCTAGGGCCAAGGTTGCCCTCATTTTTTGCTGCTTTGGTCAGCACTTTTAAGAATGGTCGGCACCTATCCCCGTATTTGGAGATGAATCTGCTGAGGGCAGTGATTCTCCCCGTCAGCCTTTGCACGTCCTTGGTTGTAGTGGGAGTTCGGAATCCTAGTAGAGCATTTACTTTTTCTGGGTTAGTATCAATACCTCTTTCCGATACCATGAATCCAAGGAACTTACTTGCATTAACCCCGAATACACACTTCTCCAGGTTGAGGCAGATTCTGAATTTCCAAAGTCGGTGGAATGTTTCCTTTAAGTCCATGATATGACTACTAGGCGATTTGCTCTTAACTATCATATCATCAACATATACTTCTATATTCCTTTCGATTTGGGAGTCGAACACCCTGTTCATCAGCCTTTGGTATGTGGCCCCTGCATTCTTAACTCCAAAGGGCATTCTGATGTAGCAGTAGGTCCCGACTTCGGTTATAAAGGCGGTTTTCTTCTCATCTTCGGGATCCATCCGAATTTGGTGGTTCCACTGAAGGCGTCGAGGAAGCTAAGGAGACCATATTCGGTGGTTCAGTCCACCAATTGATCTATTGGTGGAAGAGGATACGAATCCTTAGGACAAGCGTCATTTATGTTTCGGAAGTCGATGTACATTCGGAGCTTATCACTCCCTTCCTTTGTGGCAATCACGACATTGCTCAGGCATTCGGGGTATTTGACTTCCCTTATTACTCCCACCTCCATCAACCATTGGACTTCGGTTTTAATGAAATTGCTCTTATGAGCCGAGAGGCTGCGCTTTTTCTGCCGAACAGGCCTTGCCTCCGAGCGTACTTTAAGACTATGTTGAATTATACCAGGGTTTACCCCGGGCATGTCCTTCAGAGAGTAGGCAAATAGATCCTTGTTCATTAACAAAAAAGATACAAGTTTTTTCCTTGTCACCATTGGCCAGCTTTTTCCCCACTCGGGTACTTTGGCCTGGGACAAGTTCTACATTCTCTATTTCTACTTTTTCCAAGTCACCTACTCCTTCTCCTCTTCTCTCATCGCTGAGTATGGCTTCTTCTCCCAAAGTCTACGCATGAACCTTCATCGGGCTTTGCCTTGCCTTGGTGAAGAGCATCCTCACTTCGAACTGATCTATGAATATCTCAGCATCCTCGTCCTTTGTCGTAAAGGTGACAGTCAAGTACTTCACATATGGATGAATGTGGAGATTCCCTTGCATCTGCTTCCCGAGGATGGCATTGTATGACGAAGGGACATCTACGATGATGAACCTTGTCATTGTGGAAGCGAAGAGCCCTTCCTTGTTCTAGGGCAAAGTTCCTCTTAACATCAGAGGTAGGTCGATCCACCCAAGGACAGGGAGCTCGGATGGTTCTACCCCGAAGGTAGGGGAGGTGACAGGTTTGAGGTCGCCTTTTGAAATGCCCAGGTTCGGCAGCAGATGAGAGAATAGGACGTTGGCATTGGAACCATCATCGAGGAGTACTCTTTTGACATCCCAACTCCCTATCCTTGCCATGATAAGGAGGGGATCATCATGAGGGAACTTAACAGTAAACCCATCCTTTCAAACCAACCTGTTCGATGGGTTACCGTACTCCATCATGGAGATTTCCCGTATCTTTCTCTTCCTTTCGGACGAGGGTATTCCCATGGTGATCATCTGGATGACTCCCACAGGGGGTGGTAGATTTTTTCTAGGACTTCGGTTCCGATGTCGGTCGGAATCGTAGTCCTCGTCTTCTTTTCTTTCCTATTCCCTCCTCCCCTTGGGGGACGGTATTCACAAGTATCGCCGAAGTTGGCCCTACTTGATGAGAGACTCGATCTATTGTTGGGTTTCGGGAGCCAACAGCAGCACAGCGGAATTTAACCGAAACCCTCCAGGATCCAAGTGAAACGGGGTAAACCTGGTGTTTGAAAATTTTCATACCTAATTTTCGGTTAAGATCTCTCACTCAACTGTAGAGTCGAATCACAAAACCTGAACAGTTGACGTGTTCAAGCTCTCTATGGTATCCACACGAGCCTCTCGGGATCACCACGCTTCCACCACGTCCCGGCAGATGCGTTTCTCTTGCGCTCGCAGTGCTAGCTTGCGTCCTCCAAGGAATTGCAAGAGAAGAGTGTGGCTGTCCTTTTGGGAGGCTAGGGCAAGGAGACCTGCGAATTTCTCACTAGAAGTTGTATTTATAGTGAGACTCAACTTCCAGGCCTAATGGGTTTCAAAGCCCTAATCCAATTAGGCTTTAATTTCGGGCTTAATAATGGCTCAACTATTGGGCCCATTATTAATATGAAATTAAAGTGAAACCATAACCCAAATAATTAGCCCATGCACTCTAATGATCCAAATAGCTCTATGTGTGCGACCCAATAGGCTCTTACCAACGTTGGCAATGATCATAAATCACATTTATGATCATAAGCAATGAGCGGTGTCTAGCAACACATCATTGCTACCCAAGTGACAAGATTGTCGATGATTCGACTAAACCTTTATGATCATCACCGATATATGCCATTGTCCCTTTGTCCAAGATATCAAGACTAAGCACGAGACATGGAATGTGTCACTCTCGTATAGCCCAATTTTTGGTTTCTTGATTACCGAGTAGACCAACTTAAACTGATGACATTGATATCGTATATCAACTCATCCGAGCATGGCCATGCATTTTCTAAGTCTCACTCTATCAAGGGGCCCGAAGATATCACTCCCGTTACATAGGAGGGACAAATCCCATCTTGATCATACAAATCCCTCCGCATGATATGTGACATACCCAATGACCTCCTTCAAGTTCACTCAGTTACGAGCAACAAAGGAAAGTATCAAAGTATGTGACTCACATGTAGGGAACCTTGATGATCTTAGGTCGAAGGACTACATATACCATGATCACTATGAGAATCACTTATGACACTCATATAACGATCCATGTAGTGTTCTCATGGTGGGTCGGTCCAATACACAAGTTCTCCAACTTGTACCCATATGTAGACTACATATCTCATATTAGTCTCCACATATGCTAGTCGTTATGTATTATTGCAACCCGCTCCACAATAATACTAGACCAGGGACGTTTAAGAATATCATTATTCTAGGGTTACAATTATGTTTGTTAAGTTACGCAGAAACAAAACAACAAACATAATTGCTGGATTAATGCCTTAATAAAATATCATGACTCAATGTGCAAAAAATACAATCATCTCATGATTGGCTTTTTGGGCACAACACTAACAATCTCCCACTTGCACTAAAAGCCAATCATCCATGTATCTAATACCGATGGACCTAGAATGGCTATCATGCTTTTGCTGCATAAGGGGCTTTGTCAGTGGATCAGCAATGTTGCTATCTGTCGAAGTCCTGCATATCCTTACATCACCCCTCTCGATGATCTCCCTGATGAGATGATAGCGTCGGAGTATGTGTTTGGATCGCTGGTGAGATCGAGGTTCCTTAGCCTGTGCGATTGCTCCATTGTTGTCACAATAGAGCTCTATCGGGTCGGCAATGCTTGGAACCACTCCAAGTTCAGTGATGAACTTCTTGATCCAAACTGCCTCCTTCGTAGCATCAGAGGCGGCAATGTACTCAGATTCTGTTGTAGAGTCAGCTACTGTCTCTTGCTTTGAACTCTTCTAGCTCACAGCACCACCACCAATACAAAACACATAACCAGATTGCGATCTAAAATCATCCTTATCGGATTGGAAGCTTGCATCGGTGTAACCCCTTACAACGAGCTCATCTTCACCTCCAAAGACCAAGAATGCATCCTTAGTCCTTCGTAAGTACTTAAGGATGTTCTTAACAGCTGTCCAGTGACTCTCACCGGGGTTCGATTGGTACCTACTCGTCATGCTCAAAGCATATGAGACATCGGGATGAGTACATATCATGGCATACATGATAGATCCAATTGCTGAGGCATATGGAATCTTACTCATGCGCTCTCTCTCCTCAGGTGTACTCGGACACTGAGATCTAGAAAGAGTGATACCATGTGACATGGGCAAGAATCCTTTCTTGGAATCTTGCATGCTAAACCTCTTTAGCACCTTGTCAATATATGTACTTTGACTTAGGCCAAGAAGCTTTCTAGATCTATCTCTATAGATCCTGATGCCTAACACATAGGCTGCTTCACCCAAGTCCTTCATAGAGAAACATTTCCCTAGCCAAGTCTTCACAGACTGTAGCTCAGGAATGTCATTCCCGATGAGTAGTATGTCATCTACATACAACACCAAGAAGACAATAGCGCTCCCACTAACCTTCTTGTAGACACAAGGTTCATCTTCATTTTTGATAAAACCAAACTCTTTGATTGCATCATCAAAACGAAAGATTCCAACTTCGAGAAGCTTGCTTCAGTCCATAAATGGACCTTTGCAACTTGCACACTTTATTGGCATTCTCAGGAGTGACAAAACCCTCAGGTTGTGTCATGTACACATCCTCAAGTAGCTTTCCATTTAGGAATGCAGTTTTGACATCCATTTGCCATATCTCATAATCATAGTGTGCAGCAATAGCAAACAAAATTCGGATGGATTTAAGCATAGCAACTGGTGAAAAAGTTTCATCATAGTCAATACCATGAATTTGCTTGAAACCTTTTGCAACCAATCGTCCCTTAAAGGTAATCACATTACCATCCATGTCAGTTTTCTTCTTGAAAACCCATTTGCACCCTATGGGTTTTACCCCTTCAGGTGGGTCAACCAAAGTCCATACTTGGTTTTCATACATGGATTCCATCTCGGATTTCATGGCCACTAGCCACTTCTCAGAGTCAGGCCCCGACATAGCTTGTTGGTAGGTTGTGGGCTCATCCTGATCCATGAGCATCACATCACTAGTGTGAGTCATGAGAAATCCATATCTCTCGGGCTCACGCCGAATCCTACCAGACCTACGTGGGCTCTGTGCTACAGGAACAGACTCTTGAACCACAACATCTTGTGGTGTCTGTTCAGGTTCCATTTCAGGTTCGATGTCTCCTTGTTGTTCTTGAATTTCTTCAAGTTCTACTTTCCTCCCACTAGTTTCTTTAGAGATAAACTCTTTCTCTAAAAAGACACCAGTTCGAGCAACAAACACTTTTTGCTCAGAAGGATTGTAGAAATAGTAACCCTTTGTTTCTTTGGGATACTCAACAAAAAGGCATTTTTGAGATTTGGGCCCTAATTTTTCAGAGGATTGATGTTTCACATAAGCATCACAGCCCCAAATCTTCATAAAAGACAAATTGGGACGCCTCTCACTCCATATCTCATATGGTGTCTTTTGAACCGATTTAGATGGAACTTGGTTTAGTGTAAAAGCGGCTGTCACTAGAGCATGTCCTCAAAAGAAGTTTGGAAGGTCAGCTTGACTCATCATAGAACGAACCATGTCTAACAGAGTTTGATTTTTCCTTTCAGATACACCATTCCATTGAGGTGTACCTGGTGGAGTGAGTTGTGATACTATACCACACTCCTTCAGATAGTCAAGGAATTCTCGATCCAAGTACTCTCCACCTCGATCTGATCGAAGCACTTTGATACTTTTCCCGAGTTGATTCTCTACTTCATTCTTGAATTCTTTGAACTTTTCAAAGGATTCTGACTTGTGTCTCATAAGATACACATAGCCATATCTGCTGAAGTCATCAGTGAAAGTAATGAAGTATTGGAAACCTCCTCTAGCTTGTGTAGACATAGGGCCACATACATCACTATGTATGAGTCCTAGTAAGTCATTAGCCCTTTCACTTTGCCCTGTGAATGGGGCTTTGGTCATCTTGCCCAACAAACATGACTCACATGTCTCATATGATTCAAAATCAAATGAGTCCAAGAGTCCATCCTTATGGAGCTTGGATATGCGGGTCTCATTTATATGGCCCAAGCGACAGTGCCAGAGATAGGTCGGGTTTGAATCATTTAATCTGACCTTCTTGGTATTCACATTATAGATTGGATCTTTGAGGTCTAGAACATACAACCCATTGCTAAGTTGAGCACTACCATAAAAGATTTCATTCAAATAAATAGAACAACATTTGTCCTTTATTATAAATGAAAAACCTTTCTTGTCCAAACAAGAAACAGAAATCAAATTTCTACTAATAGTAGGCACAAAGTAGCAGTTGTCTAATTCTAAAACTAATCCACTAGGTAAAGTGAGAACATAAGTCCCTACGGCTAAGGCAGCAACCCTTGCTCCATTTCCAACACGTAGGTCCACTTCACCTCGGGCCAATCTTCTACTTCTACTTAGATCCTGCACATTTGCACAAATGTGAGATCCACATCCAGTATCCAATACCCAAGATGAGGAAGTAGAAAAGTTAGCCTCTATAACAAGAATACCTGAAGTGGAAGTCTTACTTCCTTTTTCCTTAGCAAGTTCTTCAAGATAGAGCTTGCAGTTGCGCTTCCAGTGTCCAGGTTGCTTACAATGGAAGCACTCCCCTTCCTTTGCCACACCACCCTTTGGTTTAAATGCAGCTGAAGAAGAACTAGCATTGGACTTTCCATTAGCTTTATCCTTCTTCTTGTTGGCTTTTCCTTTTCCCTTGCCCTTTTGAACCATCAAAATGGGCTTAGCCTTCTTAAGGTTTTGCTCAGCAGTTCTCAACATGTTGAGCAATTCAGGGAGGGACTTGTCAAGGTCGTTCATGTTATAGTTCATGACGAACTGACTGTAGCTTTCAGGCAACGATTGCAAGACTACATCGATAGCCAACTCTTTCTGAAGAGAAAATCCCAAATTCTCAAGATTCTCAATGTACCCAATCATCTTGAGCACATGAGGACCCACGGGACTTTCCTCAGACATCTTGCACTGAAACAATGCCTTAGAGGTCTCAAACCTCTCATGCCTAGCTTGCTCTTGGAAAAGCATTTTGAGATGTTCGATCATATCGAATGCCCCCATGTTCTCATGTTGCTTCTGAAGCTCAGATTCCATGGTAATAAGCATGAGGCATGCAACATCCAAAGCATCATCAGAATGCCTCTTGTGAGCATCCCTTTCAGCTCTTGGAGCAGTGGCAGCAGGCTCATTCGGAATGGGCTGCTCTAGGACATAAGCCTTTCTCTCTTGTTTGAGGACTATCCTCAAGTTTCGGTACCATTTGAGAAAGTTGGTCCCATTCAGTTTTTCCTTCTCAAGGATCGATCGCAACGAAAGTGTCGATGTGTTTTGTGCCATGGTTATCTACAACAGTAAATATGCAGTGTAAGAGTCATGTATTTTAATTCATTTAATAAGGACTTTTATTAAACGATACTCCCACTATTTTCCTCAAAATAATAACCCTCGATATTATTTTGGAACACCTCGGCGCTAAGGTATTCTAGTGGGCCAAGATCCATATTTGACCACAACCTGAGTCAGCTTTGGCTTTTCTCTCAAGTTACAGCTATTTAGGTAGGCAACTCCTTGCCAATTGCATCCCATGCAACTCTTGGATAGTTGGGTGAACAACACTTGTCCAAGCTCATCTCATGAACTTAAGCCCAACTCTATGCCTCTAAGTCCCTAATCCTATTAGGATGACTTAGTTAAGTCGAACCCAAAGTTAGCAGTTTGGATATCACTATTATCCCATCGCGCCTTACCAAGATGAACATAGGTGCTTTGCTTTGGCAAACCCACCTAATGTTGATCAAAGTCTTGACGAGTGCCAACATTTGGAAGGCATCACATTTAATGACTTAATATTTGTTTGAGGGATTTTTCTTTTGATCTCACCAATTTGTTATCTCCGGTTGTTTTATACATGCATCACATACAAATATAAAACATGCATCTCATGCTTACAAGAAAATAAATGTGACATGGTTATAGCCCAAACTATGCGATATTCTCAAGCCAATGAGAATATCATAAAAGCCTAAGAAAAGAAAAGAGTCTTCACAAGCTCCTTCTCTTCCTTTCTTGGTTGCCCTTTTGTTGTCACCTCCTTAGACATACCACCTTGGATGATCCATAGGCATACCATCTTGGATGATCCTATAATGCAGCATTAAATCAATAATAGAAACCTCGAGTTACATTCGAGGGGAGTAAAGTGAGAAGAGAATGTACAATGAGAGTGATAAGAAAAGGCACGACTCGTAGACCATATTTACAAGTACAACCAATCAAGGGCTATAACCATGCACCATGCTTCAAACACCAATCAGCATATCATTTCAAATCTCATTCAACAAAGATGCATGCCAATTTTCGTGCGTTGATTAACCAGTTTTTATTTATGTGGCACTTCGCATATGGCGGTCCCGCTGGCCTGTCAGTGGGCGGTGGTTCCGCTGACCGGTCAGCGGACGAGGTCAAGGGGAGCCGCCCTTGCGGGGGGCGTGGGGGGCAGCGCCCCCCTGCGCAAAAAATTTTCTTACAATTGCTTAGCCCGAAATCTTGTATTTTGAGAAAGTAGGCACCCGAGACTCCTTCATTCGAGCCACCAAAAATACCTTACTTTCAGTGCCTGAACAGGCTGAATCCGAACCAAGCTAGGGTTTCTGCAACTATTGCAAGAATCCTAATCCATATAGGTATCTCATACCAATCAATTTGAGATTAATCTCATTAACCAAGTAGTGTCGTTTCTTCATATATGTCATATGTTCATTATGAGTTCCGGTTTCATGCATCATGAATCAATCTAATTAATCATGGCCGAAAACCAATCGAACACATAGCATCATGTGATTCAACACTTAATCCCGATTTAGGGTTTCACCAGTAGCTCTGATACCACTGTAGGGTTTCGGGAGCCAAACAGCGTAGCAGAATTTAACCAAAACCCTCCAGGATCCAAGTGAAACGGGGTAAACCGGGTGTTCGAAAATTTTCATACCTAATTTTTAATTGAGATCTCTCACTCAACTGTAGAGTCGAATCACAAAACCTGAACAGTTGACGTGTTCAGGCTCTCTATGGTATCCACACGAGCCTCTCGGGATCACCACGCTTCCACCACGTCCCGGCAGATACGTTTCTCTTGCGCTCGCAGTGCTAGCTTGCGTCCTCCAAGGAATTGCAAGAGAAGAGTGCGACTGTCCTTTTGGGATGCTAGGGCAAAGAGACCTGTGAATTTCTCTCTTAAAAGTTGTATTTATAGTGAGACTCAACTTCCAGGCCTAATGGGTTTCAAAGCCCTAATCCAATTAGGCTTTAATTTCGGGCTTAATAATGGCTCAACTCTTGGGCCCATTATTAATATGAAATTATAGTGAAACCATAACCCAAATAATTAGCCCATGCACTCTAATGATCCAAATAGCTCTATGTGTGCGACCCAATAGGCTCTTACCACGTTGGCAATGATCATAAATCACATTTATGATCATAAGCAATGAGCGGTGTCTAGCAACACATCATTGCTACCCAAGTGACAAGATTGTCGATGATTCGACTAAACCTTTATGATCATCACCGATATATGCCATTGTCCCTTTGTCCATGATATCAAGACTAAGCACGAGACATGGAATGTGTCACTCTCGTATAGCCCAATCTTTGGTTTCTTGATTACCGAGTAGACCAACTTAAACTGATGACATTGATATCGTATATCAACTCATCCGAGCATGGCCATACATTTTTCTAAGTCTTACTCTATCAAGGGCCCCGAAGATATCACTCCCGTTACGTAGGAGGGACAAATCCCATCTTGATCATACAAATCCCTCCGCATGATATGTGACATACCCAATGACCTCCTTCAAGTTCACTCAGTTACGAGCAACAAAGGAAAGTATCAAAGTATGTGACTCACATGTAGGGAACCTTGATGATCTTAGGTCGAAGGACTACATATACCCTGATCCCTATGGGAATCACTTATGACACTCATATAACGATCCATGTAGTGTTCTCATGGTGGGTCGGTCCAGTACACAAGCTCTCCAACTTGTACCCATATGTAGACTACATATCTCATATTAGTCCTCCACATATGCTAGTCGTTATGTATTATTGCAACCCGCTCCACAAGAATACTAGACCAGGGACGTTTAAGAATATCATTATTCTAATCTAGGGTTACAATTATGTTTGTTACGTTACGCAGAAACAAAACAACAAACCATAATTGCTGGATTAATGCCTTAATAAAATATCATGACTCAATGTGCAAAAGATACAATCATCTCATGATTGGCTTTTTGAGCACATCACTAACATGTATTTCCCCCCCACCCTCAACTGGAAACAGTCCTCCAGCATCATGGACCATGATCTCGGTAAAAACTGCAAGAACTTCTTCATATTTTTCTCGTTCTCCAATGTCCATGGCTTCGCATATTGACTGTCGTCGGATCATATCCCCCCCTGCCTTTCCAAGGCCATCAGTATGTTTGTTCTGATGTTGTTGAGGGGAGTGAAGGTCCATTGGTTTCTTGCCTTTATTTCCCTTCTGAGCGTCTCCCTCCAACCTCGGTATGTATACCAAAGGTTGGTGGCTTGGACCTTCTAGCCGAATTGTGATTGGGATTTTGGCCCTCCCATCTGGAGTTCCTCAGCTATCATGTGTTGCTCTGCCTTCTCTAACACTTGTGAAGAGTTTCTGGGGGTCTTTGGAAAACTCATAGAATTGTTGGGAGTCCCTCCGAAGTCCTCTTGTCATTGCAAGGATATGGATCTCGGGCCATAAGTCTGAGACACCCAGGGCTTTCCCGATTAAACCTCTGGACATAGTCATGGATAGTTTCCCCTACGTTTCCCCCAATTCCTCTAACGCTATTTCGAACATTTGGACGGGCATCTTCATCGTCGGCCTACTTTCGATGAACTGTTGAGTGAACACCGTGGACAACTCCTGAAAACCCATTATTGTTTTAGGGGCCAAGGAGTTGTACCATGCAGTTGTCGGCCCGAAGAGAGTGACCTTGAAACATATGTAGAGGGTGGCATCATCGGCACCATGCGACACCATGTTGTGCCTGTACTTCGTCAGGTGCGCTTGGGGGTCACTACGTCCATCATA
>SMDT01001887.1:0-65079 GCA_005392925.1 Aquilaria sinensis
TCTGAAGATAGAGGAGGCCTGGTCGCATGTTCCGACCAAGGGGGCTCAGGGAAAGCTGGAGATGGACGTCGTAGATCTGAGGATAATGCTAACTCCGGAGTTGGCTCCTATCTTCGCGGGCTTCGACGGATGTATCCGCGCTGTCTCCGACTGGGGTCCTGAGGTTTTTTCGCGCTCTCTCTACCCCTTCCCCATCAATTGGAAGCTAATGACCGAGGAAGTTCTTCAGGAGTTAGGGGTAGTGAAAGAGCATGAAACGGACCTCGAGATGCCGGCTCCTGTCATCGCCGGGAAGGATTCCTGGCTGGTGCAACTCATTCGGGAGGAAATTTCTTACGAAACTTTCTTCGAGAGTAAGTTATCTCCGACTCCCTTTGTTATGGTTTTCATCTTGGACTCACGATGATATCTTCTTTCTTTTCCAGAGATGGGCGACGGCACTGCTGCCTTCTATAAATCCCTTTTCACAAGCCAAGTCGAAAGTGACTGGGGCTGGGCGTTCGGCCAAACGGGAGAAGAAGACTATTCCCCCTCCTCGTTCGAAAACTCTCGAGGAGGCAAGCGAGGAGCCCGAGGTTGCTGCCAATCCGCTGCCCGAGGTCGCTGCCGACGTCCCTCCGACCGACGTCCCTCCTCAGAGCCCTACCTCGTCGTAGGCCCTTCTAGATGCCGTGGTAGAGGTTCCTTCTACCGAAGAGCGGCGTAAACGCAAAGGCAAGGCGATCTTCACCGAGGAGGCCCCGGACTCTGGCGATGACGTCATCGAGGTGCCGCCAGGTTCGCTTTCTCAGGCAAAGTGTGATGTCTTCTTTTTTTGAATTTTGGGATGTACTTGTCTTGACCAGCTTCTTGTTTTTGCCGTGTAGGGGAGTCACTTACTCCGGGTTGGGCAGCTGAACACGCCCGGAAGCGAGCGCTCGGCGATGCTAAAGTCCCGCAAGGGAAGATCCCGAAGGAGCCTTTCTGGTTGTTTACGGAGGATATGAATTTGTACTCCAGATTTAGGCACCTCCTATGTGCTTGGCTTAGGCCAATGAGAACCAAGGAAAAATGAGAGAAAACAGAAAGGGAAGAAAGAAAAGCCATGGAGACTGGCACAATGATTTATGTGCAAAACTGGAAACTTTCAGGACTTAGTTGCACATGGGAAATGTACGTTAGGAATGCTGATAGAAAATTAAGAAAGAGGACCGAATTGTGCATCAATTTAAGTGGTATAAGTGAAACCACAAGTTTAAAAATGGTATTGAGAGCCATGCAAAATTTTTATAATGGCTAGTGTAAAACTAGACTATTTGTGGGGGACAACAATGATTACTAGTCAAAATTCTTGTCTAACCACTAGGGTACTATTCACTAGTTACTACCTAAACTAACTAGTCCTTAATGTTGGTTATATAGCCGGTTATGCATGTGAGTTTATGACACATTTGTACTTGTGTTGTTTACTAGCTGGGCAATTTGAGGCATGTGTGGACTTAAGTGTCCATGTACATACAAAATGGAGTGTCGGCCTTGTGCATAAGTGGACTTAGGTGCTATATTGCGCCATGCAAAGAAACCGAAGTGAAATTGGCATTTTGGCTAACTAGAGCCGATGACCTTCGGCCGAACTAGCCTAAGTCCATTTGCTTCATTTCGGGCTTCCTTGCCTTTGCTAAACCGCGAGCATTCTTGAGAGAGCTTCTTCACAATCTTGTCCTAATTTCAAGAACCTTGAAGCCATTTTAAGAATTCAAGCTAGGAAGGCTTGTCTCGGCATAAGCTCACTTGTAATCAAGCTTTGTTTATGAAGAAATGGTGAAAGGCCGAACCATTTGAGCTAGGGTTCTTAAGGTAACCTCGGAATTTCCTTGAATCCATGGTATTTCTTTCGATGAACAAGGATTTTTAATGCTCATACGTTGCTAAGCTTGGAGGTTAAAGCAATAGAATTATTTGGTGTAAATCCTAGTTATGGCCGAATATGATGAACATGTGTTCTCGGTGTTCTTCTTGGAATTCATGGAAATTGATCCATGTGTGATGCTTGTTGATGATCATTTCACCATGTGATAGGTTGTTTGGTCGAAGAACACCAAGCTTGCGCAAGTTAGTGCTTTGGCCGCAAGTATATTTTGAGGTAACCCATGTTCAACCATTGTTTACATGGCATTAACGCCATGAACCACGCTTAATGATGCATTGGTAGATGTATGTTGGAATGGAATGAATGCAGAACATGAGTATGTGAAATGGGTACAACGGCCGAAAGGGTGGAATTGGTGTTTGCTTGAAATGTTGCCTATTTTGCATGGTAATTATGCCACGAATGAGCTCACTAGTTGTTTGTATACTCATTTAGTGAATTGGTATGTTAAGTAGTACAATTATGTGAAAATGTGTGCTTTGGCCAAAAAAAAAAAAAAACAAAACAAGTAAAGCTTTGAATTGGAGTGAAATGGCATTGTTTCACTTGGTTGTTGGCGTCATTATGTATGCCGATGAGTTGCGGTTTAGTGGAGATTTATCATGGCTTAATGGTAATGTGAGAATTAATTGGCATCAGCTTATGTTTAAGTAGTTTTGGTGTCCATTATATGGCCGAATGAAGCTCTCAAGTTTTTTTTTTTTTTTTTGTTGGGTTATAGTTGTCTTTCGTTGAAACTACAAGGTATTTGATACCATGGGTAATATGTTGTTAATGATTATGCGTTATTATGGTAGGCATTGAGGTTGACAGGCACTTGGACACTTAAAGTTTTTTGTGTGACCAAGAGCTATTGAGGTAGGTTTCACTAACACTTGATGTTCGCTTGGTATTGTATGCCATGGTTCAAGTGTTTAGAGTCGCTAAGTGATGGTTAAAATCTTCCATGTGATCTTAGTTGCTTGATGGGCTTAATGATTATACTTCGTTGTTTTGTTGACTAGCTAATCGACTAGTGTAGATGAGCTAATTGACTATTGTACACGTACTAGAAATGCAAGTAAATGTGGCCTATTTGCTTGGCATTTTGGGAGCTCCATATGGAATGAGCTAATTGACTATGGTACATGTACTAAAAATGCAAGTGAATGTGGCCTATTTGCTTGGCATTTTGGTAGCTCCAAATGGAATGTTATTGGTAAGATTATGTGCAAGGATTGCACACGAGTACATGTATGGCTTATATGGCCGATAGCAACAATGTGAAGTGTGTGTGAGTACTTGTGTGCCTTGGTGATTTCTTGTGCATGCTAACCCCCATTATTGTTATTGTATATGGATACACCTGCTTTTCTTGTCTTTGTGTTTGTTTTGCAGGTTGAGCTAACTAATTAGAGGTTAAGCCTTGAGTGTTCACTCGGTTTAACTAAATAAACTCTTTAAGAGTTGGGTATAATGAAGTGAATCCTACTGAGTTAAACTCACTGCCCATTCTCCATTTTTTTTCAGGCAAGGATATTCAGCCTGAGTAGTGCTAAGCTGCCTTGTGTGTGCACTTAGTGTTTTTTTGCTTTGTTGCTAAGGTATGTGCCAATGTGTGCTTGGCTTGACACTTTAGAATTATTTGCAAGTCTTATTGTGAGTTGGCCGAGACTTATGGTTTAAGCTTGCAGGCTGTAGAGTGGGAACTGTCTAGGGGAGCATGGATACCTGGACTTTAGCTCTGGTTTTGCTTTTCACCTTTATGACCATGAACATGGCCACGGGCTTGGTGTTGCAGTGTGTGCTTTTGTATGGGATCCTTAAGGTGATGTTTGAGCATTAGGAGTTTGGTCTCGGTCTGTATATAACTTGGCATGAACAACTTATGGGTGCTTGGCATTATTAGCCATGTTATTTGCTAGGTAGACTACACTTTTGGTTGTGTATATTTGTAGTCTCGGATACCTAGATGGTGTTATTTTGAGAACCTTTTATGCCAAGTTATGTATGAGAGTATGGATGGTTATGTGTATGGATATGTGTTATGAGTGTTATGGGCCAAGGTTTGGCGCTATTATATGATATGGATGGCATGATCTTGCAAGTTGTATGGTGCACCATTGTATGTATGTTTGATGGCCGAGAGCTACATGCATTGTTCCTTGTGGTTTTCCAAACTTAAACCAACATTGTGGGCTTCTTGGTTGCCATATAGGTAGCACACTTGATTGCACACCAAGTATGCACTGGAAGTTGCATTATTTGTTGCCTTGCTTGTCATGCAAGAAAGTGGTTTGGGCCTTACTTACGCTGCAAGTAATTACTAGTTTGGTTTGAAAGCCACCTGGGCCACCTCCCAGGCCCATTACCTTAAGAAAATAAGACTTAAAGATAGTCCATGTGGTATGGCCGAGGGCTAGTTACCCAGTTTTTAGTTTGGGCTTGTGAGATAGGTTGGGGACTCACAGGCCAGGGCCTGTGTGAGGTGTGACAGGCTTTGTTTGGTATCAGAGCCTTCTTTGTTAATGCAATCAGAGCTAAGCCTAGACAGTGTTCCCTTTAGGGCTAACTCAAATAAGACTTGTGTTATTTTGGATATTTGTGAATAACTGCAATTGAAAGTGCAGGATGAGAACTAGAGGCAGGGATAGGGATTCCCTGAGACAGGCAGAAGAAACTGCAGCCTATCATGTAGAAGGATTACAGGAAAATATGCCTGAGACCCAGGCAGGAGAAATGGGTCATAATGGGGCTGAATACCCCACTGCCAGGTACCAAATACCTGGGCCAAGCAGAGATAGACAAGAAAGGATGGAAGTGATGATGGAGTCATTACATGCCACAGTGGCTCAACTAGTGCTGGGAATGCAATCCTTGGTTAGAGGCCAAGCCCAGAATCAGGGTGAAATGGAGCCAGTGGAGGCAAAAGGGAGTGGGAGAAGGAGAAGGAGGCCTGGCAAAGAGCCAGGGAGTTATGATCAGTCCAACCGAGCTGGAGGTAATCAAAAGGAAGAAGAGGCGGATGAGGAGAGGAGACATCCAAGAGCCAGGAGGATGAGGTCAGAAGTGAGGCAGGAGCCCAGAATTGAGGAGGAAGAGGAGGATGACAGCCCAGATATTGAGGAAAAAGATGCATATATATACTCCAGAGGGACTGAACCCTCTGTTGAGGAGACCACACTCAGGAGCAGGTCAAGCAGGTCATCCAGAGGTAAATCTAGTAGTAGAGAAGAAAGGAAAAGAAAGCATAGCAAGGGAGGACTAAAGGAGGGCCAGTTGGAGGGGTTTCTGGCAAGGAAAGGGATGCATATATATACTCCAGAGGGACTGAACCCTCTGTTGAGGAGACCACACTCAGGAGTAGGTCAAGCAGGTCATCCAGAGGTAAATCTAGTAGCAGAGAAGAGAGGAAGAGAAAGCATAGCAGGGGAGGACTAAAGGAGGGCCAGTTGGAAGGGTTTCTGGCACTGAAACCTCCAGTTTTCAGAGGGGGCTGTGACCCAGAGGAGGCTGAGTTCTGGCTATATCAGCTAGAGAAGATATTGGAGAGAATGGAGGTTACTTCGACCCAGAGAGTTTTGCTAGCCACTTTTAGTCTAGAGGGGAATGCAGAACTCTGGTGGAGAGCAGTACAGAGGAGTTACCAGGAGAGGAACCTGAGGAGGCATCCAGATAGGAGGAGGCCCATGAGGTGGCCTGATTTTCTCAGAGTGTTTCGGCAGCAGTATGTGAGTGAAGCACAGAGAAACCGGAAACAGGTTGAATTTGATCAACTGGACCAGGGGAACCTCAGTGTGCTGGAGTATGACCAGAAGTTCAACAGCTTGATCAGGTATGCCCCTCAGTATGAAGAACAGGAAGAGCTAAGGACCAAAAGGTTCATCAGGGGTTTAAGACCTGAGCTGAGACAAATTCTCAGAGCCATTGGAGCCAGAGACTATTATACAGTGGTGCAGAGTGCACTGGCTCTGGAGCAGGAGTCTCAGGAGCAATTGAGGAGTGGGCCAGGTAGTAGTAGTGGAACAAAGAAGGGCCAGATGTCAAAAAGGCCAAGAGAGGATAGGGAAGCAGGAGGAAGCAGAAAGGAGAACAAAAAGGATAGAGGACCACAGTCACAACCATATGGTCCTCAGTGTAACACTTGTGGGAAGTTTCATGGCAATAAGCCATGCTTTAAGGCTTCAACAGGGTGTCATGGATGTGGTGCCCCAGACCACTGGGTGAGGGATTGCCCAAAAAGGGGTGAAGGCAGTAAGAAAATGCTGGGAACTTTTAATCCCAGAGGACCTAGGGGACAGTTGCCTATGCCCCAACTGAGGACTCAGGGGCCAGCCCAAGGTGGGAGGCCAGCAACCAGAGCTCCTTAGGAGCAAAGAAGGCCTGGTACATTTCCAGGGAGGGTGTTTCAGCTGGAACCTGCTAGGAGAAGACAGGAACCACCTGAGACCGAGGAAGTTGACAGGGAGACTAGTCGGCAAAGGACTAGAAGAAAGGCTTTGAAAGGTAAACTTTATCTCAATGGTCAATTAGTATATGTTTTATTTGATACTGGGGCTTCATTATCCATAGTAGCTACTAGCTTGGTGACAGCCATGAATTTAGAGGTAAAGTATATGGACAACATGTACTTGGTAAGAACAGCTGGCAATGAAATTTTGTTTGCCTACTACATGGTAGAAAACTGTGAAATACAGATAGGCAAGCTGAAATTGAGGACTAACCTCATAGTGTTGGAGACACATGACTATGATGTGATTTTGGGTATGAATTGGTTAGAAGAGAATCGAGTCATTATTGATTGTCAGGCCAGACAATTATTATTGCCTGGTGGGACAGTATATGATTTGAGTAAGCCCTTAGAGTTGGCTATGGACTGCCACATAAAAGTGCTGGAGATTATAAACTCCATACAGAATGGCAGTGCCTGAGATGGTAGAAAGTGAGCAAGATTGCCTGGTACTGAATAACCAGGAAACATCTGATGAACTCAGGGAGATACCTATGGTTCAGGACTTCCCAGGAGTCTTTCCTACAGACTTGCCTGGTTTACCACCCTTGAGGGAGGTGGAGTTTGAAATTAGGCTGGTGCCAGGAGCAGCACCAGTGTCTACAGCTCCATACAGAATGGCAGTGCCTGAGATGGTGGAACTCAGGAAGCAGTTAGATGAACTGCTGGAGAAAGGGTTCATTAGACCCAGTGTATCCCCTTGGGGAGCACCAGTATTATTTGTGAAGAAAAAGGATGGAACCCTCAGACTCTGCATTGACTACAGAAAGCTGAATGCATTGACCATAAAGAATAAGTATCCTCTGCCAAGAATAGAGGATTTGTTTGATCAATTAAAAGGAGCAAGAGTGTTCTCCAAAATTGATCTAAGGTCTGGATATTTCCAGCTAAGAGTAAAGGAGGAGGACATACCTAAGACTGCTTTCAGGACTAGGTATGTAAACACTTTGAGGGAATATACAGGTGACAGTGATGCCATTTGGGCTCACTAATTCGCAGGCGCACCTGCATTCTTTATGGATGCGTGTCATTTAGATTATGCAGAGGGTGTTCAGGGAAACACACCTAGGACCACTTTGTGGTGGTGTTGGATTGATGATATCTTGGTATACCTTCCCCCCCCCCCCCTCCAAGGATGACCATTCGAAACTCAGCCAAGAGAAGACACCTTAAAGTAGTGCTTGCCCCTCCTTTGCTCCAAGAACATCACCCCCCCTCCCCCCCATTTCCCCCCCCCCCCCCCCTTCTTCTATGGAAAGCTGAGTAAATGTAAATTTTGGACAAAAGAGATTGGATTTCTGGGTCATATAATAAATGATCAAGGATTGGCTGTAGATCCTGAAAAGGTAAGATCAATCCTTGATTGGAAGCAGCCCTAGTGTGTAAGGGAAGTCAGAAGCTTCCTGGGGTTAGCTGGCTACTACAGAAGATTTGTGCCAAAGTTTTCTGTATTAGCAGCTCCTATGACTCAGTTAACTAGAAAGAACCAGAAATTTGTCTGGGAGCCTAAATGTGAGGAAAGCTTTCAAGAGCTGAAAAGGAGGCTAACCACAGCTCCTGTACTAGTCCTGCCTGATCCTGAAAAGGAATATGAGGTATTTACAGATGCCTCTCATGTAGGACTAGGTTGTGTTTTGATGCAAGAAAAGCAAGCCATTGCTTTTGGGTCCAGACAGTTGAGACCACATGAAAAGAAATATCCAGTGCATGACCTGGAACTGGCAGCAGTGGTCTTTGCCCTCAAGCAGTGGAGACATTATCTTCTTGGTAATAAATTCCAAGTGTTTACAGACCACAAAAGTCTCAAGTACCTTTTTACTCAAAAGGATTTGAATATGAGACAAAGAAGGTGGTTGGAATACATAAAAGATTTTGACTGTGTAATTGAGTACACAGCTGGGAAAGCCAATGTAGTGGCAGATGCCTTGAGTAGAAATTATACAGAAATACTCAAAGGTGGTGAGATTGAGCATAAGGCAGAAAGCCTGAGTATTGCTCAGTTAGCAAGCCAATGGTTGGCTAAAGAAAGTGAGCAAATGAAAATACTCACTATTACACCAGAGTGGAAAGAGCTTATTAAAGAAGCTCAAGCTGGTGATGAGGAGCTAGAGTTGATTTCTGGCAAAAGTAAGGGAGAACTATTCCAGGGTTTTTCCTTCAAGCAGGGAATGTTATATTTCCAAAATAGGTTGTATGTGCCTGAAAAGGACAACCTAAGAGTTCAAATACTAGAAGAAGCTCATTCTAGTAAGCTGGGTATGCACCCAGGAGCCACAAAAATGTATCATGCACTCAGAGCATATTTTTGGTGGCCATATTTGAGGAAGGATATAAACACACTTGTGGCTAGTTGTGAAACCTGCCAACAAGTGAAAGTGGAGCACCAGAAACCAGGGGGGAAGCTACAAAGCTTACCCATACCTGAGAGGAAATGGGGATCCATCTCTATGGATTTTGTAGTGGGTATGCCACTAACAAGGAGAAGACATAATGCCATTTGGGTCATTGTGGATAGACTGACCAAGGCAGCCCATTTTCTTCCTATGAATCTTACTGATTCTTTGGATAAGTTGGCACAGCTCTATATAAGGGAAGTAGTGAGATTACATGGGATACCAGATGATATAGTGTCAGATAGGGATCCTAGATTTGTCTCTAGGTTCTGGAAATCCCTGCACCTGGCACTGGGTACTAAACTTAAGTTTAGTTCCGCTTACCATCCTCAGACCGACGGACAAACAGAGAGAACTATACAAACTCTGGAGGATATGTTGAGGTGTTGTGTAATTGACTTCCAGGGTGAGTGGGATGTACATCTCCCACTGGTAGAGTTTTCTTATAATAATGGCTATCATTCAGTGATAGGAATGGCTCCTTATGAGGCCTTATATGGCAGAAGATGTGTTACTCCTCATTGCTAGCATCAGCCAGAAGATAAGTTGGAATTGGGGCCAGACATTATTAAGGAAACCACTGAGAAAATTAAGTTGATCCAGCCTAGGATCAAAACTGCAAATGATAGGCAGCAAGCCTATGCAAACCCGAAAAGGAGAAGGGACCTGGAGTTCCAGGTAGGAGATTGGGTGTGGCTCAAAGTTTCTCCAATGAAGGGAGTAATCAGGTTTGGAAAGAAGGGGAAACTGGCACCTAGGTATGTGGGACCATACCAAATACTAGCCAAAGTGGGGAATGTGGCTTATCAGCTGGACTTGCCTCCAGAACTTGGAAATGTACATAATGTGTTTCATGTGAGCTTGCTCAAAAGGTATGTTCTAAGTTACAAGCAAATAGAAACACCTGCAACTGTGATTGTGGCACCTAATCTTACTTATGAAGAAGTGCCAATCCAGTTCCTGGCCAGAGATACCAGGAAGTTGAGGAGTAGGTGGATTTCTATGATTAAGGTGCAGTGGAGCAATCATACTCCCGAAGAGGCAACCTGGGAAGTGGAACAGGAAATTGCCTCCAAGTATCCTCAGCTGTACCTTAATTTGGTGAAGAATTTGGAGGACCAAATTCCTTAAGGAGGGAGGAAATTGTTAGGCACCTCCTATGTGCTTGGCTTAGGCCAAGGAGAACCAAGGAAAATGAGAGAAAACAGAAAGGGAAGAAAGAAGAGCCATGGAGACTGGCACAATGACTTATGTGCAAAACTGGAAACTATCAGGACTTAGTTGCACATGGAAAACGTACTATGGGAAAGCTGACAGAAAACTGAGAAAGGGGACCAAACTGTGCACTAAGTTAAGTGGTATAAGTGAAACCACAAGTTTAAAGATGGCATTGTTGGCCATGCAAAGTTCTATAATGGCTAGTGCAAGACTAGACCATTTGTGGGGGACAACAATGATTACTAGTCAAAATCTTGTCTACCACTAGTGTACTATTCACTAGTTACTAGTTAAACTAACTAGTCTTTATGTTAGTTACATGGTCGGTCATGCATGGGTGCTTATGACGCCTTGGTACTTGTGTTGTTTATTTGCTTCGCACTTTGAGCCATGTGTGGACTTAAGTGTCCATTTAAATACAAAATTCAGTGGCGGCCTTGTACACAAGTGAACTTAAGGGCTATATTGCGCCATGCAAAGAAATGGAAGTGAAATTGGCATTTTGGCTAACTAAAGCCAATGACTTTCGGCCGAAACTAGCCTAAGTACATTTGCTTCATTTCGGGCTATCCTTGTTCTTCTTGGCCGAGTGCCTTTGCTAAACCGAGAGCATTCTTGAGAGAGCTCCTTCACAATCTTGTCCTGATTTCAAGAACCTTGAAGCCATTTGAAGAATTCAAGCTAGGAAGGCTTGTCTCGGCATAAGCTCACTTGGAATCAAGCTTTGTTTATGAAGAAATGGTGAATGGCCGAACCATTTGAGCTAGGGTTCTGGGTGAGGTAACCTTGGTATTTCCTTGAATCCATGGTATTTCTTTCGATGAACAAGGATTTTGAATGCTCATACGTTGCTAAGCTTGGAGATTAAAGCAATAGAATTATTTGGTGGAAATCCTAGTTATGGCCGAATATGATGAACATGTGTTCTTGGTGTTCTTCTTGGAATTCATGGAAATTAATCCATGTGTGATGCTTGTTGATGATCATTTAACCATGTGATAGGTTGTTTGGTCGAAGAACACCAAGATTGCGCAAGTTAGTGCTTTGGCCGAAAGTATATTTTGAGGTAACCCATGTTCAACCTTTGTTTACATGGCATTAACGCCATGAACCATGCTTAATGATGCATTGGTAGATGTGTGTGGCATTGGATTGAATGAAGAACATGTATATGTGAAATGGGCACAATGGCCGAAAGGGTGGAAATGGTGTGTTTACTTGAATTTAGGCTGTCTTAGGTACATGGTAATTGTGCCATGAGTAAGCTTACTAGTTGGTTTGTTGTGGGGGTGACTACTCATTTGGTGTAATGGAATGTTGAGTAGTACCATGAGATAAAAATGTGTGCTTTGGCCGAAAGCTTGAAATGGAGTGAAATGGTATATTTCACTTGGTTACTTGGCATTAATGCCATGGTTGTTGTTTATTGGAGATTATAATGGCTCATGGTATGTCAGATTAATGGGCAGCTTATGTTTAAGTATTTTGGCTTATACGGCTGAGAGCTTCAAAGTGTTGGGTGATAGTGTCTTTCATTGAAATCATGGTATTTGATCCATGGGTTATGTTGTTAATGATTATGCCTTATTATGGTAGGCATTGAGGTTGAAAGGCACTTGGACACTTGAAGTTTTATTGGAGACCGAGAGCTTGAGGTAGGGTTCACTACACTTGAGTTCGCTTGGTAATATATGCCATGGTTCAAGTGTTAAGGTGGCTAAGTGATGGTTAAAATTTGCCATGTGATCTTAGTTACTTGATGGGCTTATTGGTTATATTTGGTTGGAATGTTGATTAGCTAATTGACTATGGTACATGTACTAAAAATGCAAGTGAATGTGGCCTATTTGCTTGGCATTTTGGGAGCTCCATATGGACTGTTATTGGTAAGATTAAGTGCAAGGATTGCACACGGGTACATGTATGGCTTATATGGCCGAGAGCAACAATGTGAAGTGTGTGTGAGTACTTGTGTGCCTTGGTGATTTCTTGTGCATGCTAACCCCCATTATTGTTATTGTATACACCTGCTTTTCTTGTCTTTATGTTTGTTTTGCAGGTTGAGCTAACTAATTGGAGGTTAAGCCTTGAGTGTTCACTCGGCTTAACTAAATAAACTCTTTAAGAGTTGGGTATAATGAAGTGAATCCTACTGAGTTAAACTCACTTCCCATTCTCCATTTTTTTCAGGCAAGGATATTCAGCCTGAGTAGTGCTAAGCTGCCTTGTGTGTGCACTTAGTGTTTATTTGCTTTGTTGCTAAGGTATGTGCCAATGTGTGCTTGGCTTGACACTTTAGAATTATTTGCAAGTCTTATTGTGAGTTGGCCGAGACTTATGGTTTAAGCTTGCAGGCTATAGAGTGGGAACTGTCTAGGGGAGCATGGATACCTGGACTTTAGCTCTGGTTTTGCTTTTCACCTTTATGACCATGAACATGGCCACGGGCTTGGTGTTGAAGTGTGTGCTTTTGTATGGGATCCTTAAGGTGATGTTTGAGCATTAGGAGTTTGGTCTCTGTCTGTATATAACTTGGCATGAACAACTTATGGGTGCTTGGCATTATTAGCCATGTTATTTGCTAGGTAGACTACACTTTTGGTTGTGTATATTTATAGTCTCGGATACCTAGATGGTGTTATTTTGAGAACCTTGTATGCCAAGTTATGTATGAGAGTATGGATGGTTATGTGTATGGATATATGTTATGAGTGTTATGGGCCAAGGTTTGGCACTTTTATATGATATGGATGGCATGATCTTGCAAGTTGTATGGTGCACCATTGTATGTATGTTTGATGGCCGAGAGCTACATGCATTGTTCCTTGTGGTTTTCCAAACTTAAACCAACATTGTGGGCTTCTTGGTTGCCATATAGGTAGCACACTTGATTGCACACCAAGTATGCACTGGAAGTTGCATTATTTGTTGCCTTGCTTGTCATGCAAGAAAGTGGTTTGGGCCTTACTTACGCTGCAAGTAATTACTAGTTTGGTTTGAAAGCCACCTGGGCCACCTCCCAGGCCCATTACCTTAAGAAAATAAGACTTAAAGATAGTCCATGTGGTATGGCCGAGGGCTAGTTACCCAGTTTTTAGTTTGGGCTTGTGAGTCAGGTTGGGGACTTACAGGCCAGGGCTTGTGTGAGGTGTGACAGTCTGTCACCTGAGGCTTTATCGACAATGAAGCTTTCTGACATTCTTGGTTCCAAGGGTGCTCCTTGGTGCCGGAATTGCCTTCAATTCTGGTTGCTTTGGTAAGCACCTTCAAGAATGGTCGACATCGGTCACCGTACCTGGAAATGAATCTACTAAGGGAAGTGATTCTTCCGGTAAGCCTTTGTATATCTTTAGTGGTTGTAGGTGTTTGGAATCCTAACAAGGCTTTAGCCTTTTCGGGGTTGGCATCTATTCCCTTATCTGACACCATGAACCTGAGGAACTTTCCTGCGCTTACTCCGAACACGCACTTCTTAGGGTTAAGGCAAATGCTGAACTCCTGAAGTCATTGGAAGGTTTCGTCTAAGTCCAAGATATGATTACAAGGCATTCTGCTCTTAACTATCATATCATCGACATAGGCTTTAATGTTCCTCTCGATCTGGAAGTAGAACACTTTATTCATCAACCTCTGATAGGTAGCCCCTACGTTCTTAAGGCCGAAGCACATTCTGACGTAGCAGTAGGTACCCAATTTAGTGATGAAGGCAGTTTTTTCTTCATCTTCAGGGTTCATCGGAATTTGATGGTACCCGCTAAAGGCTTCAAGGAAACTAAGGAAACCGTATTCAGCGGTTGAATCCACCAATTGGTCTATGGCTGGCAAAGGGTAAGAGCCCTTCGGACATACATCATTCAGGTTCCAAAAATTGACGCACATTCAGAGCTTTTCACTCCCTTCTTTTGTGGTGATAACCACGTTGCTGAGCCATTCGGGGTATTTAACTTCTCTTATTACCCCTGCCTCAATCAGGTGCTTAACCTTGGCTTTAACCAAGGAGTTCTTATGAGCCGATAGGTTCCATTTTTTCTACCGAACCAGCCTTGCGTCAGGGCGTACTTTAAGACTATGGTGGATTATGCCGAGGTCGACCCTAAGCATGTCTTTTGGAGAGTAGGTGAATATATCTTTGTTCATTAACAACAAAGATACAAGCCTATTGATGCCCATCAGCATCTCCACTGTGTGTCATGGTGAAGGTGGCAAGAACCTTCGGTACGGAGGAGCGTTCAAGGAGAATGCGTCCTGAGATGACCACCTGGAAGACAAAGGAAGCAAAGGTTAGGAGGTCCCTGGAGTGTTTTTCTGGGGAGGAATCTCCGACACCCAAGTCAGTGTCTAGTAAGTAAATGAGGTGAAGGTAATCCTGTGTCCAGAGTCCCTCTATACCTGCGATGCCTCCTATATTTATAAGAGGTAGACAGGAGAGGTTCACTTGCCACCAGCTGCCCAGATCATGACACGTGTCCGGCTGGATATGATTCGTTCCTTTAGGGGGCTTTTAGCCGATCATAGGCCATTTGGCTGAAAGCCTGTGTTGCTCGAGAACGGCGTGTCCGAGCGTGTTGGGGGCGGCGTGTCGGGGGCTGTACAAGTACGGTGTGTCAGAGACTCCTAAGCCGTCTAGTCGTACGTCCTCGTAGCCCTTCTAGGTGATTGAAATCACAAAAAGTATAGGGGTATCCTGGAAGGGTAAACATCTTCGGAGGGAAGTCTCTTTTTTATATGAGATATCTCCGGCTAGACTTTCCCGAGGTTAGGTTTAGGCCCTTGGTGATGATATTCTCGAGGATATGTTCCGAAGGTGGTCCAGAGAATATCCGAAGGTGGACTTGGACGCGCGGAGTCATTCCGAGGTTATCCTCAGGAGGAGTAATAATCCTTTATGACCGAAGTTGGTCTGACGTGTTCCCGGAGGTGAGGTTTATCGGACTTGCCCGAGGGTGCTTAAGGCCCTCCCTTTACAAAGGACTGATCGCCTGTTCTTGGTCAAAGGTGATGCATTGGCCTAAGATGCCGTATACGCGCAGGATCCTTCAGGGGCGATTGCCATTCGGCTATCACCTATCTTTGTCACCCTTGGCCAATTTTTTCCCCACTCGGGTGTTCCAGCCGGGGACCAGCTCTACATCTTCTATTTCTACTCTTTCCAACTCCTCTACTCCCTCCTCTGCTGTCTTTTCGCCTGTCATGACTGCTCCTTCAGTAGCCGAAGTCTGTACTTGGACCCTCGCCGAGCTTTGTCTAACCTTGGTGAAGACCCTTCTTGACCTCGGATTGGTCAATGAAGATCTCTGCATCTCCTTCCTTAATTGTGAAGGTGACTATTAAGTACATTACATCCGAGCGGATGTGGAGAGTGCCTTGAGTTTGCCTTCCGAGGATGGCGTTGTATGAAGAGGGAACATCAATGACGATGAACCTTGTCAAAAAGGAGGTGAACAGTTCCTTCTGACTCTGAGGCGAGGTCCTTTTCAGCATTAGGGGCAGATCGATATATCCGAGGACGGGAAGCTTGAATGGTCCAACCCTGAAGGTAGGGGAATTGATGGTTTTGAGGTCACCTTTTGAAATACCTAAGTTAGGCAGTAAGTGTGAGAAGATGATGTCGGTGTTGGAGCCGTCGTCCAGAAGTACTCTTTTGACGTCCCAACTCCCTGTTCTTGCCATGACAAGGAGTGGGTCATTGTGAGGGAACTTCACAGTGGACCTGTCTTTGCGAACAAGCCTGTTCGGCAAGTTCCCATACTCCACTGTGGAGATTTCTTTTATCTTTCTCCTCCTTTCAGCTGAGGGTATCCCTGTAGTGATGGTTTGGATACCCCCTGCTGATGGTGGCAAATTCTTTCGAGGACTTCGATCCCGACGTCTGTCGGAGTCATATTCCTTCTCGTCCCCCCTTCTTTGTTCTTCCTTTCGCCCATTCGGCGAAGGCATTCGCAAGTACCAACAAAGTTGGCCTTGCTTTATCAAAGACTCAATGTACTTCCTCAGCTGGAAGCAGTCTTCGGTGTCATGGCCATGATCTCGGTGGAACTGGCAGAACTTCTTCATGTTCTTCTTGTTTTCTGAAGTCATGGCTTTTGGCCTTGGAACTGTAGTCCCTTGCCTTTCTAAGGCCATGAGAATGCTGGCCCTCGTGGCATTCAAGGGAGTGAATGTTGTTGGCCTTTTACCCCTTTGTTTTTAGGGCCTTCCTCCAACCTCATTCTAGTAACGAGGCTGCTGGCTTGGTCTTTCGGGTCGAGGGTGTTCCACCTTTGGTCCCCCCATTTTGAGTTCATTGGCCGTCATGTGCTGTTTGGCCCTTCGGTAGAATTTTCCCAGGGTGTTTGGGGGGTCCTTGGAGAACTCATAAAAGACCTGGGAGTCTCTCCGAAGACCTCTTATCATTGTGAGGATGTGAATCTCAGGCCAAAAGTTAGGCACGCTTAGTGCTTCTCAGTTGAACCTTCCAATGTAGTCGCGAATGGTTTCCCCATTTCGTTGTGCTATGTCGAACATCTGTACCGGCATCTTGGCCATTGGCCTGCTGCCAATGAACTATTGGGTGAAGGTAGTAGATAGTTCCTGAAAACTCAACAAGGTTTCGTGGGCCAGAGGGTTGTACCATGCCGTTGCTGGACCGGAGAGTGTTACATCAAAGCATTTGCATAGAGTAGCGTCATCTGCACCATGGAGCACCATGCTTCGCTTGTACTTTGCCAAGTGTGCTTGGGGTCACTATGCCCATCGTAGGTTTCCAAGCGTGGCACCCTGAAGTCGCTAGGCATGGGCACCTCCACCACTTCCCGTACAAAGGGTAACTCTTCTCTGGTGTAAGCGTCGGATAATCTTGACCAAACTGGTTTTCGGGAGGTCTGCCTCTCAACCTTTTCTAGTCTTCCAAGGATCTTTTCCATGAGGGCAGCTGTGTCAGCTTCCCCTTGCTACCAGATGGTCGCCGGCAATGGCGAACTTCTCCTCTTTTTTGAAGAGTAACTTCGGTGGTGAGGAGACTAGGATCTTCGGAACGGGGATGGACTCCGCCGACAGGAGGTCCTAGTTTATTTTTGGGCCCTTTCTTTGGTGGGTTGTGACCTAGGGGGCACGTCCTCCGCCGAAGATGTGTCATGAGAGCCCTCACTCCTGTAACTCTGGTGGGTGGACCTCGGGCTTCTCTCCCAGCGCATTGCCAAGGGGGAGGTCCTTTCGGCCGGAGAAGGCTGGGGCCACCTCTAGTCGGGTTGCTGGGTCATTTGAGTGACAATGGAGTGCTAGAAGTCATGTAAGAAGCCCAACGTCACTGTTAGAGGGTGGTCGTCCTCCGGCGTAGAAGTTTCTGCGGTGGGCTGCTTGGTCACCGGCTGATCCTCCGGTACAAAGGGGGACTTCGGGAGCCCCTTGCCTTTGGAACGCCGAGTCTCTACGACGGTGACCTGGGAAAGGGTTCCCACAGACGGTGCCGAATGATGTCATTCCGTATCTTCGTCATGAAACAAGATGAACTTGGAGTATAAACTTCCGATGAGGGAACGCCTATATGAGGAGCCTTGCTAGGAGAGACTGCCTAGAACACCTAGAAAACAAGGATTAGGAGGTCCCCATAATGTTTATCCAGGAGAGGAGCCTCCAACACCTAAGTCAGTGTTTGGAAATTGAGAATAAGTAAGGAGTGGAGAGATTTTTCCTTTGGAGTCGGATCCTTTTACTTGGGGTGTTTATCGAATATTTATAGGGAGGTGTACAGGAGAAGTCCGTTTGCCACAGCCAGCCCAGATCGTGACATGTGTTTGGTCGAATATGGTCTGTACCTTCGGGAGTAGGGGCCTCCAGCCGACCACAGGCCATCTGATCAGAAGCCTAGGCCGTATGAGGGTGGCGTGTCAGAGCATGTTCGCGGACGGCATGTCGGGGACTTGTACGAGGGCAGCGTGTCAAAGCGTGTCCAAGGGCGGCGTGTCAGGGGCTCTTTAGCCTTTTTGTCGTATGTCCACATGGCCTTTTTGAGGGACCGGACTCCTTTGGAGTACAGAGCTCATCCAGGGAGGCAAAGCTTCTTTGGAGAGAGGTCCCTTGTTTTCACGAGGCACCTTCAGGGTTGGGCTCTCCTGAAGAGTTATCCGAAGGTGGTTTTGGGCACGTGAGGTCGGCGCACAAGGTCACCCACGAGAAGGGTGGTGACCCTTTCTGTCCGAAGTTGGTCCCATGAGTTTCCTGAGGGTAGCGCCTATTCGGCTTGTCCGAGGGTGCTGAGGCCCTCTTATTTCCAGGGTTTTGTTGTGTCTGTTTCAGCGGAGGTGGTGTGGACATGTGAAGTCCTTCGGAGAGCGATAGCCTTTCGGCTATCATTAGCAATTTGGATATCACTATTATCCCATCATGCCTTACAAAGATGAACATAGGTGCTTTGCTTTGGCAAACCCACCTAATGTTGATCAAAGTCTTGATGAGTGCCAACATATATAAGGCATCACATTTAATGACTTAATATTTGTTTGAGGGATTTTTCTTTTTATCTCACCAAATTTGTTATCTCCAGATGTCTTATACATGCATCACATACAAATATAAAACATGCATCTCATGCTTACAAAAAAGTAAACGTAACATGGTTATAGCCCAAACTATGCGATATTCTCAAGCCAATGAGAATATCATAAAAGCCTAAGAAAAGAAAAGGGTCTTCACAAGCTCCTTCTCTTCCTTTGTTGGTTGCCCTTTTGTTGTCACCTCCTTGGACATACCACCTTGGTTGATCCCATAATGTACCATTACATCAATAATAGAAACCTCGAGTTACATTCGAGGGGAGTAAGGTGAGAAGGGAATGTACAATAAGAGTAACAAGAGAAGGCACGACTCGCAGGCTGTATGTACAAGTACAACCAATCAAGGGCTATAACCATGCACCATGCTTCAAGCATTAATCAGCATAACATGCCAAATCTCATTGAACACATGCATTCCAATTTTTGTGAGTTGATTACCAGTTTTTATTTATGTGGTGCTTCGCATACGGCGGTCTCGCTGGCCGGTCAAGGGGAGCCGCCTTTGCGAGGGGTTACGAGGGTGGCAGCGCCCCCCAGCACAAAAAATTGTCTTACAATTGCTTAACCCGAGATCTTCTATTTCGAGCAAGTAGGCATCCGAGACTCGTCCATTCGTGCCACCAAAAATACCTTATTTTCGGTGCCCAAACAGGCCGAATCCGAACCAACCTAGGGTTTTTGCAACTATTGCAAGAATCCTAATCCATATAGGTATCTCATACCTATCAATTTCGGGTTAATCTCATTAACCAATTAGTGTCATTCTTCATCTATGTCATATGTTCATTATGAATTCCAGTTTCATGCATCATGAATTAATCTAATTAATCATGGATGAAAGAAACTGAACACATGATTCAACATTTAATCCCGATTTAGGGTTTCACCAGTAGCTCTGATACCACTGTTGGGTTTCGTGAGCCAAATAGCACAGCGGAATTTAATCGAAACCCTCCAGGATCCAAGTGAAGCGTGTTGGGTTTCGGGAGCCAAATAGCGTAGCAGAATTTAATCGAAACCCTCCAGGATCCAAGTGAAATGTGGTAAACTGGGTGTTCAAAAATTTTCATACCTAATTTTTGGTTGAGATCTCTCACTCAACTGTAGAGTCAAATCACAAAAATTGAATAGTTGATGTGTTCAAGCTCTCTATGGTATCCACACGAGAATACAAAATTATTGTGAAACCAAAACCCAAATTATTAGTGATGCCCTGCAGGATCTTCGCTGTGTGACATGGTGCTGCCATGAGGGACTTCCAGTGAGGGAGAATGCCTAAAGTGTATGTTTCCCAGGAGGACCTGCCTGCAACACTCAGAAAACAGGGGTTAGGAGGTCCCCGGAGTCTTTTTGCGGGCAGGAGCCTTCGATGCCCAAGTTAGCTCTTTGGAGGCGGCGAGAAGTATTAAGGGTCAGAGGTTTTAGCCTGTTATCTCTTTTCGTGAGAGTCCGAAAAAAAGATCTTTTAGTGATGCCATTTCCTGGGTATATATAGAAGGGTGTCACCCGCTCAGATCGTGACACGTATTTGGTCGGATGTAATTTGTACCTTCTGAGCGTGGGGGCCTCCAGTCGCTTGTAGGCTCCTTGGGCCACGGGCTGGGGCAGTCATAGTCCCACATGACAGGACGTGAACTGTCTCGCCGTGTCAGAGCGCATGTGAGGGCGGCATGTAGCGTGGGCGGACGACATGTCAGAGGCTTCTTAAATGCTTCTGCTGTACCCCTAAGGTCCCCTTACTCGAGGACGTCCTTCAGAGCGAGGACCTTTCTTTCGGGGTCGTGCAAGTAGTTCAGGGGATTCACTAGCGCTAAAGTTCCCTATTCGGGGGGGTTTCCCTGCCAAGAGTGGAGGGTCCTTCTCCCCAAAGGTAGCTTGACTTCTCGACGGAGGCGACGCACTATCTTTCCGAGGTCGGAGCTGTCATCCTCAGAGTTGCTGGCTGGCCACCGAAGTCGTATGCTCGAGGTGCCAGACTTCATCCATTCTATGGTCTCCACAGGCACTCCTTGTGAGTAACACTCGACTTACCGAATACAGTACTTCAGCTATCACATGCCCCCCCTTAGGAAGCCGAAGTCCCTTTCTGGGGACACTTCTCAAGACTTAGAATCGTGACATTCTCGAAAAAGGCACTTCACTGTCCGAAGGCCTGCGCTGGTTAGCAGGCGTCATTGTCTGCCCTTTGATGTCCTCGAGGTGCCCAATCCCTTTACTTTTTCAGCTGTTTAGCGAACCGTTGTGTCTTGTAACAAGGCGTGTCAGTCTGGAGTGACGTGCCTGGATTTTCAGGGTGTCAGAAAGCGTGGCCTAGTTTGTCGCACTGGTTGACACGTGGCAGACACAAGTTGGGGGATGGTCACATCAGTTAGACCAGTGGCCTTTTTTTGCATGCGAGGAGCAGTTATGGCATCGGTTCTCCTTCGCAGGGCAATTATGACATTGACTCGATTACTATTCCTCGGTGTATATAAATCTTTCTCCATTATAATCTTCTTTTGCTTTTTTTTTGCTCTCATTTTGCTCTCGTCTGCTTTCATCCTTTCTCCTCTTTTCTTGCGGCAGCGTTCACGGCGGAGAGATTTTCGGCCACCATTCACGACGACGTCTTCAAACCCTGATTTTGGCAAAACTTTTGGTGGGTTTTGATTTCTAAAGTTTGTTCGGTTTTCTTACTTTTTCTCGCTTCCTGAAGTTGGTTTTCCTTTCTCCGAGGTCTCTTTTTAGCCAACCATGTCTTCGGCTGTTCCTGAGAGCTGGCAACCTCTTACGTCTCTCCCTTGTTGCTCCACTTCTGAGAAATTAGAGAAGTGGACTGTTAGGTACCTCCTAAGTGCTTGGCTTAGGCCAAGAAAAACAAAGGAGAACAAAGAAAAGCATAAAGGAAGGATGAGGAGAACTATGGAAACTAGTTCAGTGGTCTATGTGTAAAGCTGAAAATTTTCAGGGCTAAATTGCACATAGAAACTAGACTATGGAAAAAAAACAGACAGGAAACAGAGAAAGGAGATCAAATTGTACACTTGAATGAGTGGTACAATTAAAACTATCAACTTTAAGTTGATCATTTCGGCCATGCAAGTTTATTAGATGACTAGTGCAAGACTAGACCAAAACTAGTAGACAATAATGATTGGTAGTCAAGTTTTGTCTACCACTAAAGAACTATTCACTACTTAACTAGTTAAATTAACTAGTCTTTATACTAGTTACATGGCTGGTTGCACATGGGGAATTAAAGCACTTTGGTACTTGTGTTTGATGTGTACATGGCATTATAGGCCATGAAGTGACTTAAATGTCCATTTAGACACAAGTTTAAGTGGCGGCCTTGTGTTCATGTGGAGTTGGGGGCTACATTGTTTCATGCAAAGAAATGGAAGCAAAAGTTAGCATTTTAGCTAACTAAAATACAAGTCTTTCGGCCGAAACTAGTCAAGACCATTACTTTGCCATTTCGGGTTCTTTGCTCTTCACTTGACCGAGAGTTGTTCTTGAGAGTTCATCCACCATTTGGCCTTGAATTCAAGAAATCCTAAGGGCATTGAAGGATTCAAGCTTGGAGAAGGTTGTTTCGGCCTTTGTTTGCTTGGAATCAAGCCTTGTTCTTGGAGATTCAAGGAAGGCCGAGCCTATTCAAGCTAGGGTTAAGGTAATTCTTGTTAAATTCCTTGAATCCATGGTATTTTCTTCCATGAACAAGGATATTGAGTGCTCAAACGTTGTTAAGCTAAGTGAATTGAGCAATTGATATGTTGTTGTGGAAACCTAGTTATGGCCGAAAGGATTAATTGATAGAGTTTGGTGTTCTTCATTGTGTACATGGAAATTAGTCCATGATTAAGGTTAATTGGTGCCTATGTGATCTTATGCTAGGTTATTTTGAACAAGGAACATCAATGCGTGCAAGTTAGCATTTGGCCGAGAAGCTCATTTTGAGGTAATCTTATGTTCTTCATCTAATTGCATGGTAATGGTGCCATGAACGTTGATTAATGATGATTAGGTGATTGTATGTTGGATTGGATGGGTGAAGAACATTAGTGTTTGGCAATGGGCATTATGGCCGAGGGCTTGAAGTAGTGTAATTTGGTGTTCATTACTTGATTACATGGTATTGGTGCCATGAACAATGATCATTGATGATTAGGTGTTTATGTAATGGGCTAGTTTGATAAAGAACACTATTATGTGAAAATGGGCATTTTGGCCGAAAACTTGGATTAGTTTACTTGAGTGTTATTCACTTGGTTACATGGTAATAATGCCATGAGTGATGTTCATTGATGATTAGATGATCATGTAATGAGTTAGTTTGATGGATAACACAAATATGTGGAATTGGGCATTGTGACCGAGAGCTTAAGCTTGTATATTGTAGTGTTCTTCATTGAAATCATGGTAGTTAGTCCATGAGTAAGTGTTGTTGATGCCTATGTATTGTTATGATAGGCATTGTGATTGAAGAACACTTGGGCATTTGAAGTTTGGCTTGAGACCGAAAGCTATTGAGGTAGGGTTCACTAACACTTGATATTGCTTGGTGAATTACCATGGTTCAAGTGTTTAGAGTGACTAAGTGATGGTTGAAATTTGCCAAATGACCTTAGTTGCTTGATGGGCTATTGAGTTTTCACTCGGTTGAATTGTTGATTAGCTAATTAACTAATGTACATGTACTAGAAATGCAAGTAAATGTGGCCTATTTGCTTAGCATTTTGGAGCTCTAAGTGGAAGTGGATGGTTTGATGGTGTTTTGTGTGCAATGTGCACATGGGTACATGTATGATTATTTGGGCCGAGAGCAAAATGTGGAGTGTGTGTGTGTTCTTGTGTGCTTTGGTGTTTTCCATGTGCTTGCTAACCCCACTTATGGAATTGTGGATTTTATGCCATGGTTATTTATCTTGTATATGTATATGCTTGGTTTTCCTTGTCTTTGTGTTTGTTTTGCAGGTAAAGCTAGCTATTGGGAGGTTAAGCTTGAGTGTATACTCAGCTTAACTAAATAGACTCTTATTAGAGTTGAATATATATAAGTGAATCCTACTGAGTTTTACTCACTGCCCATCCTTTTATTTTCAGGCAAAGACATTCGGCCTGAGTAGCACTAGTTTGCTCTGTACTTGTGTTTAGTGCTTGTTTGCTTGTTTTCCAAGGTATGTGCCAATGTGTGCTTGGCTTATTAGTTCTAGTACATTACAAGTCTTATATTCTTGGTTGGCCGAGACTTATGTGATAAGTATGCAGGCTGTAGTTGGAGACTTGTGTAGGAAAAGCTATGGACACTTGGACTCTGGCTCTGATCATAGTATTTGCTTTCATGACAATGAATCAGGCAATTGGGTTGGTGTTGCAGTGTGTGCTTTTGTATGGAATTCTCAAAGTTCTGTTTGACCATTAATGGTCTTGGTATGTAATAACTTGGCATGTTTAGCTTTCGGTTTCATGGCATGTAGCCATGTTGGACTCTAGGTAGACTACCCTTTTTGTGTACGTATGTGTAGTCCTTGATGCCTAGACTTGTGATGCTTTTGTTGGGATTGTATGCCAAGTTATGTATGGGCTTATGGATGGCTTTATGCTTGTACATGTATGCTGAATGTTTTGGGCCAATGTATGGCACTTTTATGTGAATAGTTATGGGCCTAGTCTTACGGAAATGTTGTGGACCATTATATGTATGTTGTTGACCGAGAGCATCATATACATATTAACTTGTGGTTTCAAAAATCTAAACCAATAATGTGGCTTTTTGGTTGTCACATAGATAGCACACTTGATTGCACACCAATTATGCACTTAAAAACTTCATTAAGTGTTGCCTTGCTTGGTATGCAAGTATTCAATTAAAACCTTGCTTGTTGTGCAACTTAGTGGTATTGGGCCTTGCTTTCGCTGCAAGTGTTGTTGGACTTGTTTTACAGCCACCTGGGCCACCTCCCAGGCCCTTCAACTTAAGAAAATAAGACTTAATGTTGCCATGGTTTGCTTGGCCGAATGCTAGAAACTAAATTTTGGGGTTGGGCTTGTGAGTTAATTTAGAAACTTATAGGCTAGGGCCTGAGCGAGGTGTGACATGGACAACCAAATTTTTCCTTCCCTCCTACGCCACCACAAGGTTGCCCCACCTCGGTCACTTTAGCTTTATGAATCGAGACGACGAGGTTACTCTTTTTTGAGCCCAACTGAAGGCCGGACTTCAGTTCCCCCCCGCGAAGATGATTTGTGACTTTTGGAAATTTCATGGCATAGCCGTGAATCAACTTCCTCCTAACTCATACTGCTATTTCAACGCCTTTCTCTGCATGTGTGGGGTCTTCGCGGTAGAACCCCATTTTATCATGTTCATGCAGTACTACAAGCTTTATCCGGTCCCGAAGGGTGGCTTTTATTTCATGCTACCTCGGGGATCTGGGAGCAAAAAATTCAGGTTCACCTTCGCTACCAAAAATAGCTGGCGAGGGTGGCAAAGGAAGTTCTTCTTCCTAAAGGTGGCGGAGGCCTGGTCGCATGTTCCGACAAAGTGGGCTCGGGGAAAGCTGGAGACGGATGTTGTGGATCCCAAGAAGTTGCTAACTCCCGAGTTGGCAGCGAGGTTTGCGGACTTCGACAGACGTATCCGTGCTGTCGCTGACTGGGATGCCGAGGTCCCTCCACGCTCCCTCTACCCCTTCCCTATCATGTGGAAGCTCATGACCGAAGGAGGTCCTTCGGGAGTTGGGGGTAGTTAAGGAGCATAAGACGGATCTCGGCATGCCAGCTCCTGCCATCGAGGGGAAGGAGTCCTGGCTAGTGAAGCTCCTTCGGGGGGAGCTCACTTACGAAGCCTTTTTCGAAAGTAAGTTTGCTTTCAAAATTTTCAGTATAAGTACCTGTGTGGACTCACACTGATGTTTTCCTTCTTTTTCAGAGATGGGCGACGAGTCTGCTGCCTACTATAAGTCCCTTTTCCTCGGTCAGGCCGAGAAGGGGGAGCAAACGAAGAAGGGCGTCTCCAAGAGGCGCAAGACTACTGGGAGCGGACCGTCTTCGGCCAAGAAGGCGAAGAAGGACACCCTTCTTCCACCCCCGGAGGATGTGGCGGAGGTCGGCGGTGACATTGCAACTTCCACCAAGCCTGAAACTCCCGCCGAGCCTGAAACTACCGCCGAGGTTCCTGCCGGGGTGGTTACCGTTGCTGCTTCTCTGAGTCCCGCCACATCGGCGGATCTTTTGGGCTCTTTGGCAGGGGGTCCCTCTGCCGAGGAGTTGGAAAGACGCCGAAGGGACAAAGGCAAACATGTCCCTGCCGACGTGGAGGAGATCCGGGACTCCGACGACGACGTTGCTGAGGTTGCGCCAGGTTTGTCTCTTATCCCCTTTTTAGTACTCGCAATCTTATAGCTTTCATAGGCAAGGAGTTTTGCCTGACGAGACGTATGCTTCTTTTTTTTGCAGAGGAACTAGCGCCCTTAGCTTGGATGGTTGAACATGCCCGAAGGCGGGCTCTTCGGGATTTCCACGTCCCGAAGGACAAGGTTCCAAGGGAGCCGTTCTGGTCTTTCACGGAGGACATGAATCTGTTCTCCGAGGATTGCCGGGAAATGGCTCCCCAAATGGCGAGGGGCGTGCTCACTCAGGCTTCCTTCAAGGCAGTTGCCGAGGAGTGCGCCACCGAGGATGCCCTTGCCGCCAAGGTGTCCGAGCATGCTGCCCAGGTAGTTCTTCAGGCCTCTTCATTTTCCCTCCCACTTTTTTGTCTAAGTGTTTTGGCTTTCCTTGTGTAAATTCGATTGAGTACCCTCTCTCTCTCTTTTTTTTTTTTGCAGCTTCTGGGGTATAGTGGATATCTCCGAGCTTGGGCGGCAAAGCAATCTTCGGTCCGAGCTTGGGCCGAAGATAAGTTGGAGAAGGCCAGGGTCTTCTGTGCTAGCTCGGTCGTAAAAAATGCCGAGTTAAGCCGGATAGCCAAGGAGGAGGTTGCCAAGCTTCGGGAGGAATTCTTGAAGGGCCAAGAGGAGCTCTTGAAGGATTTCTCCAAGAAGATGTCCGACCTTGGCGAGAAGGTTGTGAGCTTGACCTTGGCCAACGAGGCCATTCGGAAGGAGAAAGAAGAAGAAGCTGCTCTTTTGACGAAGGCCCTTGCTGACAACGCCGAACTTCAAGCCAAGGTCGACTCGCTGAAGAAGGGTTCAAAGAAGAAGAAGAAGATAAAGGAGCTGGAGAAGGAGGTTGCAGATCTCCAGAACGAGGTTAATGACTTGGACGTCAAGAAAGACAAGGCCGTTCAGGCGACCAAGGTTGCCTTTCAGGACGGCTTCTGCCTAGCTCGTCACCAAGTTCTGAAGAAATATCCGGACCTCGACCTTTCCTTCTTGGCTGCCCTGGATATTCCCGAGGGGCCTCGGTGGACTTGGTCGAAAATCGAGCTCCTCAACCTGCCGTTTGCCCCTCCTTCTGCACCGAAGGCGGCGGCCAAAGACACAGGAGCCGGAGCTTCCCATGACGCCGGGGTCCCTTAGATATTCTAGGGCCTTTGCCTTCTTCTTTTTCTTTGTATTTTTCTTCTTGTAACCTTCTCCTTGTACCAAGACCTTCTTCAATAAATTTTCCTTCATAATTTGGTTAAGTCTTTTGAGCAATTTTTTGTTTCCCAGTTGTCCCGACCACTTTCGGTCAGGGGACTTTGGAAAGGTACACTTTGCTCATTTTATTGGCCAACCTTCGGGTACACGTTCGTTGTTGGCGAAGTTCCTTTAGGCAAATTTTAGCCTGCCCTCGTTGGCCGTACTCGATAGACTTCACCTTTTTTGGGCATATAACCCAATCAACTTCGGAAGGAAAACGTGACTTTCGGGAGTGCGTGTTTCAGCTTTGTTCGGCGAGTTCTCTCAGATAGGGGAAAACTTCTGTACTTAGAAAAAATTTCTAACTTGTACAATTTCTCATCTAAAATTCTAAGTATAGAATTTCTTTAAGGCATCCGAGTGCCATGTATTTTTCAGTTCTCCCCCTTCGGTGTCGCCAAGTTTGTATACTCCCTTTCGGACCTCGTCTAGGACCAAGTAAGGCCCTTTCCAGTTCGGCCGAAGTACCCCATGGGACGGTTTTCGGGGTTCAAACTCGGCCTTTCGGAGGACGAGGTCTCCTTTCCTTATTCCTTTTGGCCTAACATGCAGGTTTGCGCTTATGGCCACCCTTTGCTGAAAGGCCTTTCTTCTGAGCTCGGCCACTTCTCTGTGTTCGTCAACTAGGTCGAGCTTAATTCTCAACCTGAGGTCATTTCCTCTTTCATCGAACACTTGTATTCTAACTGATGGCTGTACTACCTCGATAGGGATAATGGCCTCTGTACCGAAGACGAGCGAAAAAAGGTGTCTCACCCGTGGCCCTTCAGGGTGTCGTCCGATAGCTCCACAACACACTAGGAAGTTCTCCTGGCCATTTTCCCTTTCCTTCCCCCAATCTCTTTTGATGGGCATCAGCATCACCTCCACTGTGTGTCGTGGTGAATGCGGCAGGGACTTCAGGAGGTGCAAGCGAGTCCCGAAAGAAGGTGCTCTGTGCGGATCACCTGTGATGGCCGGCAGCATCTTCATGTGGTAGGCACGGTGGGGCCGAGAAGGACTTCCGGTATACGAGAGAGCCCGAAACGGGGATTCCTCAGGAGGACCTGCCTGAAACACTCAGAAAACAGGGGTTAGGAGGTCCCCAAAGTCTTTTTCCAGGGAGGAGCCTCCGACACCCAAGTCAGTGCTTTGCGAGGTGGAAAGGGAGTAGTAATATCCGTACTTCTGGGTGTGGGGGCCCCTAGCCGCCTGCAGGCTCCTCGGGCCATGAGCTGCGACAAGCGTAGCCCTACATGACAGGACGTGGGCAGTGGCGGCATGTCAGAGTGCATATGAGGGCGGTGTGCAGGTGGAATGTCAGAGACTCCTTGATGGCTCCTGCCGTACCTTCATTGTTCCCATGGTTGATGTCTCCCTTCGGAGTGAGGGGCCTTTTCCCAGAGTCAGACTGGTACTTCGGGGTATCTCCTGGCTCCGAAGTTAGTCCTTCAGGGGACTTTATCCTGTAGAAGGTAGCTGGTTCGTATCCCTCGTTGTTAGGCTCACCTCCTAAGTACTTGGCTTAGGCCAAGGAACATGAGGGAATGAAGTGAAGGACTATGGAAACTGGTGCAGTGATGTATGTGCAAAGCTGGGAACTTTCAGGTCCCAACTACACACAGAAACTGGACTATGGAGAAATTGACAGAAATCAGAGAGAGGGTACCAAATTGCTCACTTAGCATGGTGGTACAATTGAAACTACAAAATGAGAGATGATGGTTTCAGCCATGCAAAACTATGTAAGGGTTTATGGTATTCTAGACCAAATTTAAGGAGACAACAATGGTGGCAGGTCACATCATGTCTCCCACTAAGGTATAAACCATCATTGTTCTAGTTAGACTAACTAGAACTATTTCTAGTTACATGGTCGGCTGCACATGGGCTTAATGGACACAATTGACACCTAGTTTTGTGTGCATGGCAAAATGGGCCATAAGGTGACCTAGGTATCAAGTTATATATATGTTTTAGTGGGGGCATTGTAATCATGTAGAGTTGATGGCTGCATTGAGCCATGCAAATAAGTTGGAGCCAAAAACTAATAATAATGCCATTTTGAATACAAGTGTCCTATGGTAGGACTTAGTCAAGGCCATTTGTTTTCCATTTCGGCCTTCCTTGTTCCTTTGGCCGAGAGCTTGTTCTTGAGCTCTCTCTCAAGTTGATCTTGAATTCAAGCAAGTTTGGAGGCAATTGAAGGAGACAAGCTAGAGAACTTGAGTTTCGGCACTAGACTACTTCAATTTCAAGCTTGGTTCTTGAAGGATAAGAAGGGCCGAGCCAACTGATGCCCCGAGGCATCTTCGTTTGTTGTCATGTTGACAGGTGGGGAGACTTCCTGAGGAGGCGAGCGCCTGGAGCTCTGGTTTCCCAGCTGAGTGTGCCTGAAAAGCTCAAAGAAGAGGTTAGGAGGTCCCCGGTTTGCTTTTCCGGGGAGGACCCTCCGACGCCCAAGTCAGTTTTCTGAGTGAAAGTGGAGGAAGAATACTAAGGGATCAAGTGTCTTGCCTGTTTTGTGTTTTCTCAGAGGGAGGAAAATGCCCATCCTTTGCCCAGTCCCATTTCCTAGTATTTATAGGAGTAGCTGGTCCGTTCAGATCATGACACGTGTTCGGTCGGATTTGATCTGTACTTTTGGACCTAGGGGACAGGCAGCCGTTTGCAGCCTCCTTTAGCCCTGGACCCGGACAGGTTGTGTCAGGACTGGGGCGGCTGCGGCGTGTCAGTTCGCCGTTCTGATGTGACGTGTAGGGCTTGTGGGCGACATGTCAGAGGCTCCTTAAATGCTCATACCGTACTCCCGAGGTCCCCTGGGCGAGGTCGCCCTTCGGTGCGTGCACCCTCTTCGGATTCTATCCGTCTTTTGGTGCGAGCACCTCCTTCGGGATCTATCCCATAGTTCTGGGAGTTCCCTTGATGAACACCTTCTTCGGGACTTATACCCATAGTCCGGTGATTCCCTTGTTCAGGTGTTTCTTGTTCGGGGAAGATCCTCTTCGGGGCTTCTGCCTTCGGGGAGATTCTTCCTTGCTTCAGAGAGATGGCTTTCTTACCCGAAGACGGTCAGTTTGGCCCCTCGATGGAGACGGTGTTATCCTCGAAATTCCTGACGAGCTAACCGAAGTCTCGGGCTCATAGTGTTTGACTTCGCACCTTCTGAGGTCAGTAAAAAGATCCTCTCTTGGGTGACGTCAGACTCCTCGGCCAATATTCTGGCAGGGAGTTACTACCGAGGAGGCAATAGCCTTTGGCTATCACCAACCAAGCTAGGGTTTTGAGGTAACTTGTGTGTTTCCTTGAATACATGGTAATTCTTCCATGAACAAAGAGTTAAAGTGTTGAATTGATGGTATATTAGGCGAATTTGGTGAAGAACACTTTGGCTTGGAAGTTTGGTGCTTCGCCGAAAGCTTGACTTGAGGTAATTTCATGTTTTTCCTTGATTACATGGTTTGAATTCCATGAACAAAGAGTTTGAGTGCTCAATTGATGTTATACTAGGCTAATTGAGCAAGTGATGTTTTGGTTTGGAAACTAAGTGTTGGCCAAAAGTGTCATTTGAAGTAACTTGGTGTTCTTCCTTGATTACATGGAAATTAATCCATGAACAATGTTTATTGATGCCTAATTAATCATGTGGTAGGCTAATTGGAGTGAAGAACACTTGGGCTTTGAAGTTGGTATCTTGGCCGAAAGCTATTGAGGTAGGGTTTACTTAACACTTGACTTGCTTTGTGAATTACCATGATTCAAGTGTTTAGAGTAGCTAAGTGATGGATAAAATTGCCAAATGACCTTAGTTGCTTGATGGGCTATTGAGAATATATTTGGTTATGGTGTTGATTAGCTAATTAACTATTGGACATGTGCCAGAAATGCTAGTAAATGTGGCCTATTTGCTAGGCATTTTGGAGCTCTAAATGGAAGTGGAGTAATTGATGAAGTTATGTGTGCAAAATGCACATGGCCGCATGTTGTGGAATATTCGCTGAGAGCACTTTGTGGTGTGTGCGTGTGTGTTATTGTGTGCTTTGGTGAATTCTATGTGCTTGCTAACCCAATTTATGATATTGTTGATTATATGCCTCAGTTATCTATCATGTATATGCATATGTATATATTTGGTTTTCCTTGTCTTTGTGTTTGTTTTGCAGGTTATGTTGAGCTAATGGGAGGTTAAGCTTTGGGTTGATTACTCAGCTTAACTAAATAAACTCTTAGTTGAGTTGTATATCAAGTGAACTCTACTGAGTTTTATACTCACTGCCCATCCTACTTGTTTTTCAGGAAAAGACATTTGGCCTGAATAGTGCTTGCTTGTTTTATGCTTGTGTTTTGTGCTAGCTTGATTAATTGTCAAGGTATGTGCCAATGTATGCTTGGCTTATTGGTTTTGGTTCATTACAAGTCTTATGTTACAAGTTTGCCGAGACTTATGTGCTAAGTTTGCAGGCTTGAAGTGTTGGGACTTGTCTAGGAGAGCATTATGGATACATGGAAATTGGCTCTGATCATAGTGTTCACCTTTATGACAATGAACATGGCTTTTGGGTTGGTGTTGCAGTGTGTGCTTTTGTATGGGATCCTTAAGGTACTATTTGACCATTAGTGGTCATGGATTGTACTATAACTTGGCTTTGGTAGACTTTTGGGTTCATGGCACGTAGCTATGTGGGATACTAGGTAGACTACATTTTGTGTATATATATGTAGTCTTGGATACCTAGCTTTGTGTTGGTTTTGCTGGACTTATGTGCCAAGTTATGTGTATGATCCTATGGGTGGTTTTGGACATGTATATATGTTGAATGCTTTGGGCCAAGGTCTGGCATATCAATGTGTATGGTTATGGACTTATGCTTGGTTATGTGAGTTTGGAGCATGAAATGTTGTGAACCACTTTATGTACCTTTGTTGGCCGAGAAGATCATGTGCATATGAACATGTGTTTTCCAAACTAAAGTAAATAATGTGGGCTTCTTGGTTGCCATTTAGATAGCGCACTTGCACACCATTTAAGCACTTAATTGTCACTAAGTGTTGCCTTGCTTGTCATGCAAGTAAACTATTAAAGCCTTGCTTGTTTTGCAAGTTAGTGGTATTGGGCCTCATATCTGCTGCAAGTAACCTATGGTTTTGTTTTAAAGCCTCCTAGGCCACCTTCCAGGCTTCTCACCTTAAGAAAATAAGACTTAATGTTGTCTTTGCTTGCTTGGCCGAATTGCAAAACTGGAAATTAAGTTCTGGGGGTGAAAGTTAAACTAGAAACTTATGGGCTAGGGCCTGTGTGAAGTGTGACACCCGCAGCTGGTTCGGTTGCCTTCCCGAGGGAGGGGATACGCTAGTTTCCCAAAGTTGGAATTGGCGGGCTACCGAGGTCGTGTACCTCAGGTGTCTTGCTCCCTCCTTTTCGAGGTCATCAGGTGACCAAGGTGATAGCACTTCGGCTATCACATGCCCCCTTCGAAAAGCCGGAGCGGAGGCTTCTGCTAGTGGTCCCTTTGGGGGCGCTTTTCAGGACTCGGGGTGTGACGTTCGCAGGGGAAGCACTTCACTACCTAGGGGATATGCTTTGTTCAGACAGGTGTCGCCTGTTTGCCCTTTGGTGTTCTCGAGATGCCCAACCTCTTTACTTTTCCTGCCACAGGCTAGTGGACCATCACATCTTGAAACTAGGCGTGTCAGTTTGGAGCAGTGCACTCGGGTTTTCAAGATGTCAGAAAATGCATCCTAATTTGTCGTGACGGGCAACACGTGGCAGGTGCTGGTTGGGATGGGTACGTCTTTTCACGCGCGAGGGGCAATTATGGAGACGTTTCGCCTTCACGCAACAATTATGACGCCCTTCCGGCTACCCTTCCTCAATCTATATAAGCCTCCTCCTGTCATACTCTTCATTTGTTTCTCTTTGCTCTCACTTTGCTCTCGTATGCTCTTGTGCCTTCTCTCCCTTTTTTGCGGCGGTATTAACAGCGGCGCTTCTTTCGACCACCTTTCACGACGGTGTCCACAAACCCTGATTTCGGCAAGACTTTTGGTGGGTTCTGACTCCAGATATCCTTCGGTTTCTGCTTTTCTTATAGCTTCACGAAGTCATTTTCCTTCATTTTCAAAGTCTCTCTTTTTCGGTCAACCATGTCTTCGCCTATCCTCGAGAGCTGGCAACCTCTTATGTCTCACCCTTGCTGCTCCACTTCTGAGAAATTAAAGAAGTGGACGACCAAATTTTTCCTTCCTTCGTACGCCACAACAAGGTTACCCTACCTTGGACACTTTAGCTTTATGAACCGGGACGACGAGGTTACCATTTTCTGGGCCCAACTGAAGGTCGGACTTCAGTTTCCTCCGCCGAAGATGATTTGTGACTTCTGCCAATTTCATGGCATAGCCGTGAATCAACTTCCTCCCAACTCTTACTGCTATTTCAATGCCTTTCTCTGCATGTGCGGGGTCTTCGGGGTAGAACCCCATTTTATCCTATTCATGCAGTATTACAAGCTCTATCCGGTTCCGAAGGGTGGCTTTTATTTCATGCTACCTCAGGGATTGGGAGCAAAAAATTCATGTTCACCTTCGCTACCAAAGAAAGCTGGCGGGGGTGGCAAAGGAAGTTCTTCTTCCTAAAGGTGGCGGAGGCCTGGTCGCATGTTCTGACTAAGTGGGCTCGGGGAAAGCTGGAGACGAATGTCATGGATCCCAAGAAGTTGCTAACTCCAGAGTTGCCAGCGAGGTTTGAGGACTTCGACAGACATATCCGAGCTGTCGCCGACCGTGATGCCGAGGCTCTTCCACGCTATCTCTACCCCTTCCCCATCATGTGGAAGCTCATGACCGAGGAGGTCCTTCGGGAGTTGGGGGTAGTTAACAAGCATAAGATGGATCTCAGCGTGCGAGCTCCTGCTACCGAGGGGAAGGAGTCTTGGCTAGTGAAGCTCCTTCGAAGCGAGCTCACTTACGTAGCCTTTTTTGAAAGTAAGTTTCCTTTCAAAGTTTTCAGCATAAGTGCCTGTCTGGACTCACACTGATGTTTTCCCTCTTTTCAGAGATGGGCGACGAATCTGCTGCCTATTATAAGTCTCTCATCCTTGGTCAGGCCGAGAAGGGGGAACAAATGAAGAAAGGCGTCTCCAAGAGGCGCAAGACTACTGGGAGCGGACCGTCTTCAGCCAAGAAGGTGAAGTAGGACACCTTTCTTCCACCCCCAAGCTTGATACTACCGCCGAGCCTGAAACTCCCCTCGAGCTTGATACTACTGCCGAGGTTCCTACCTGGGTGGTTACTGTTGCTGCTGCTTTGAGTCCTGCCATGTCGGTGGATCTTTTGGTCTCTTTGGCAGGGGGTTCCTCTGCCGAGCAATTGGAAAAAAACTGAAGAGACAAAGGCAAGCATATTCCTTCCGACGTGGAGATGGTCTGAAACTTCGATGATGTCGTTGCTGAGGTTGCGACTGGTTTATCTCTTACCCCTTTTTTAATACTCGTATCCTCACTACTTGTATAGTTAAGTTGCTTTGTCTGACTTACGTTTTCAACTTTTCAGAGGATCTGGCGCCCTCAGCTTGGATGGTTGAGCATGCCCGGAGGTGGGCTCTTCGGGATTCCCACATCCAGAAGGACAATGTTCCAAGGGAGCCGTTCTGGTCTTTCACGGAGGACATGAACCTGTTCTCCGAGGATTGCCGGGAAATGGCTCTCCAGATGGCGAGGGGTGTGCTCAGTCAGGCTTCCTTCAAGGCAATTGCCGATGAGTGTGCCTCCAAGGATACCCTTGCCGCTAAGGTTTTCGAGCATGCTGCCCAGGTAGTTCTTTAGGCCTCTTCATTTTTCCTCCCACTTTTTTGGCTAAGTGTTTTGGCTTTCCTTGCGTAAATTTCACTAAGTACCTTCTTTTTTGTAGCTCCTGGGGTATAGTGGATACCTTTGAGCTTGGGCAGCAAAGTAGTCTTCGGTCTAAGCTTGGGCCAAAGATAAATTAGTGAAGGCCGAGGTCTTCTGCGCTAACTCGGTTGTGATGAACACCGAGTTGAGCCGAAAAGCCATGGAGAGGGTTGCCAAGCTTCAGGAGGGATTCTTGAAGGGCCAAGAGGAGCTTTTGAAGGATTTCTCCAAGAAGATGTCCGACCTTGGTGAGAAGGTTGTGAGCTTATCCTCAGCCAATGAGGACATTCAAAAGGAGAAAGAAGAAGAGACAGCTTTCCTGACGAAGGCTCTTGCTGACAACGCCGAACTTCAAGCCAAGGTCGACTCGCTGAAAAAGGATTCAAAGAAGAAGAAGAAGATAAAGGAGCTGGAGAAGGAGGTTGCAGATCTTCGGAAGGAGGTTTCGGATCTTCAGAATGAGGCAGACGACTTGGACGTAGAAAAAGACAAAGCCGTTCAGGCGAGCAAGGTTGCCTTTCAGGACGGCTTCTGCCTAGCTCGTCACCAATTTCTGAAGAAATATTCGGACCTCGACCTTTCCTTCTTGGCTGCCCTGGATATTCCCAAGAGTCCTCGATGGACTTGGTCGAAAGTTGAGCTCCTCAACCTACTATTTGCCCCTCTTCCTACACCGAAGGCAGCGGCCGAAGACACAAGAGTTGGAGCTTCCCATGACGCCGGGGTCCTTTAGATATTCTAGGGCCTTTGCCTTCTTCTTTTTTCTTTGTGTTTTTCTTCTTGTAACCTTCTCCTTGTACCATGACCTTCTTCAATGAATTTTCCTTCATAATTTGGTTAAGTCTTTTGAGCAATTTTTTGTTTCCTAGTTGCCCCGACCACTTTCGGTCAGGGGACTTTAAAGAGGTACACTTTGCTCGTTTCATCGGCCAACCTTTGGGTAAACATTCGTTGTTGGCGAAGTTCCCTTAGGCAAATTTTTGCCTGCCCTCATCGGCCGTATTTGATAGACTTCACCTTTTTTGGGCATATAACCGAACCGACTTCGGAAGGAAAACATGATTTTCAGGAGCGTGTGCTTCAGCTTTGTTCGGCGAGTACTCTTCAAATAGGGGAAAACTTCTGTTCTTAGACAAATTTCTAACTTGTACAATTTCTTGTTTGAAATTCTAAGTATAGAGTTTCTTTAAGGCATCCGAGTGCCATGTATTCTTTCAGTTTTCCCTCTTCGGTGTCGCCAAGCTTGTATACTCCCTTTTGGACCACGTCTATGGCCAAACAAGGCCCTTTCCCATTTGGCCGAAGTACCCCATGGGATGGTTTTTGGGGTTCAAACTCGGCCTTTCGGAGGATGAGGTCTCCTTTCGTTATTCCTTTTGGCCTATCATGCAGGTTTGCGCTCATGGCTACCTTTTGCTGAAAGGCCCTTCCTCTGAGCTCGGCCATTCCTCTATGTTCGCCAACTAGGTCGAGCTTAGTTCTCAACCCGAGGTCATTTCCTCTTTCATCGAACATTTTTATTCTAACTGATGGCCATACTATTTCAAGCAAGGATAGTGGCCTCTGTACTGGAGATAAGTGAGAAAGATGTCTCCCCCATGGCCTCTCGGGGAGTTGTCTAATAACTCCTCAGTACGTTAGAAAGTTCTCCTGGCCACTTTCCCTTTGTTTCCCCGAACCTCCTTTCCAGTCCCTCTTCTGCGGTTCTGCTGGCTACCACTACTTGTTCATTGCTCTAGGGCTGAGCTAATGGGGCGAAGCGTATTTGTATTCCAAAGTTGGTGATGAATTCTTGGAATCCCTTGTTCACAGACTGGGAACCATTATCGGCCATTATCACCATCAATATGCCAAATCTGCATATCATGTTCTTCCAGACGAACTTTTGTATATCTTTTGCCGGAATGGTCGCTAGGGGTCCTGCCTCGCTCCACTTAGTGAAGTAGTCCATTACTACTATGCAGAACTTCACTCCTTCGGGTGTTGTTGGGAGTGGCTGGTAAGGTCTATGCTCCATATGCAAAGGGGCAAGGGTAATCTTCCGGGGTTATCCACTCCGAAGGCAGCCTTTGGGTGCTGGTGTGTTTCTGGCAATTTTCACACCTCCTGGACGAATTGTCCTACACCATTTTTACCGATACATTTCTTTAACAGACTTGCATACTCTTCGCCGGTATAATTCCTCCTCAATTGGGGAATATCGTCCGGAACGTCTTCGCACTTTCTGCCGCTTTATGAGGCTTTTTAGGACTCTTTGGTTGCGAGATACCTCTTTGTAGGATCTTTCCACCCTTTGTCCGAGGTTGCTGTACCTAGCGTTGCCATGCTCAGATAGCCCAACACTTTGGTAACCAAATTTGATGGCTTTGGTGGCCTCCCTGCCCTCAAGCCCCCAAGGGGCTAATCCAGCACCCTGTTGTTCTGCGCTTGGGATTTTTTTGACAGGGAGTTTCCACTCTGGATCTACCTTCGCTCGGTCTCCCTCGTTGGTTTCAACATTTTCCATTTCTGGGGTTTCAGCAATCAAGTCTGCCAGTGCCTAGGCTTTTATTGCCCTTCTAGGCTCACACGTGATGTAGTACTCTCCGAGTTCAATGCACCATTTTGATAATCTTCCCGAATGCTCTACTCTTTTTCATGACGTCGCGCAGAGATGAGTCACTTCGGATAGTGATAGCGTGTCCTTGGAAGTAGAGTCGCAGCCTTCTGCCTGCAAATACCAAGGCGTAGACGGCCTTTTGGGCCAATGGGTATTTGACTTTGTTACCGAGGAGACGGCGACTTTTCTTCAGGTGCAGAACTCCTCCGACGGGGAGGTCTAGGTCATCTTGACCCTATTTTTCCCATAGGTCGCGTTCTGAGGGGGATGCTTCCCGTCGAGGACTCATCTCGTTAATCTCCACTTCCCCAAACTCCTGTGAGTTGACATGGGACTCTTCTCCCGACGAGGTACTGATGAGGAGGGCCTTCAGCCCGAATTTGGCTGCGGCGATCTTCGGTCTAACTGCTGCGTCATTTTGGCCATGACAGAGTGTGGTAACTCGTGTAGGAAGGTCATGGTGATAGTCAGAGGACGTTCATCCTCGGGTAAGGAAGTCCCTGCTGCAGTTGTTCGATTGCCGGTTGGACATCTGGTGCGGACATGGACCTTAAAAGTCCGTTCTCCTTAGAACGCCGAGTTTCAACAATGATGAACTGGGAATGTTTCCCATAGATGGCACCAAATGATGGGCATCAGTATCATCTCCATTGTGTGTCGTGGTGAATGTGGCAAGGACTTCAAGAGGCGCAGGCGAGTCCCGAAAGAAGGTGCTCTGTGCGGATCACCTGTGATGGCCGACAGCATCTTCGTGTGGCAAGCACGGTAAGGCTAAGAAAGACTTCCAGTATGGGAGAAAGCCCGAAACGGGGATTCCTCAGGAAGGCCTGCCTGAAACACTCAAAAAACAGGTGTTAGGAGGTCCCCGGAGTCTTTTTCTGGGCAGGAGCCTCCGACGCCCAAGTCAGTACCTTGAGAGGTGGAGAGGGAGTAGTAAGCATAAGAGACTCCTGCCTGCCATGTTTTCCAGGGGGCTGAAAGGAGAGGATTCAGGGCGGAGCCCCCCCAGAGAGATCCAGCCTGTTAGGTACCTGCTAAGTGCTTCGCTTAGGCCAAGAGAAATAAAGGAAAACAAAGAAAAGCATAAAGGAAGGATGAGGAGAACTATGGAAACTAGTACAGTGGTCTATGTGTAAAGCTAAAATTTTTCAGGGCTAAACTGCACATAGAAACTAGACTATGGAAAAACAGACAGAAAATAGAGAAAGGGGATCAAATTGTACACTTGAATGAGTGGTACAATTAAAACTATCAACTTTAAGTTGATCATTTCAGCCATGCAAATTTATTGGATGACTAGTGCAAGACTAGACCAAAACTAGTAGACAATAATGATTACTAGTCAAGTCTTGTCTACCACTAAAGAACTATTCACTAGTTAACTAGTTAAACTAACTAGTTTTATTCTAGTTACATGGCCGGTTACACATGGGTAATTATAGTACTTTGGTACTTGTGTTTGTCTTGTGCTTGGCATTATGGGCCATGTTTGGACTTAAGTGTCATTTGAATCAAGGTTTTAATGGTGCATGTGTAACCGTGAGCAAGTGAGGACTTTACTGAGCCATGCAAATAAGTTGGAGTTAAAGACTTACGTTAGTGCCATTTTGAGCACAAGTGTCTTTCGGCCGAATTAAGTCAACACCATTTGTTTTGTTTCATTTCGGGCTTTCATTGTTCTTCCTAAGGCCGAGCATTGTTCTTGAGAGCTCATCCAAGAATTGGTTTTGAAATCAAGAAATCTTGAAGGCATTTGAAGGATTCAAGCTTGAAAGACTTGTTTCTGCATAAGCTCACTTGGATTCAAGCTTTGGTTCTTGAAAATTCAAGGAAGGCCGAGACGTTCAAGCTAGGGTTTTAAGGTAATGTTATGTTTCCTTGATTTCATGGTATTTCTTCCATGAACAAGGGATTTAGAAGCTCAATTGTTGTTAGATTGAGTTAATTGAACAAGTTTGATGTTGGTTTGAAAGTTAGTTGTTGGCCAAAAGTATTGGATGAGTAATCTTGGTGTTCTTCTTGAGTTCCATGGAAATTAGTCCATGATTAAGGTTAATTGGTGCCTATTTGATCTTATGCTAGGCAATTTTGAGCAAGGAACATCAATGTGTGCAAGTTAGTATTTGGCTGAGAAGTTCATTTTGAGGTAATGTTATGTTCTTCGTTTGATTACATGGTAATGGTGCCATGAATAAGGGTTCTTACTGATTAGAAGATTATATGATGGATTAGTTTGATGAAGAACATTATTGTGTGAAATTGGGCATTAAGGCCGAAAGCTTGAACTTGTGTAACATAGTGTTCTTCTCGGAGTACATGGTATTTAATCCATGATTATGTGTTGTTGATGCCTATGTGTTGTTACGGTAGGCATTGTGATTGAGGAACACCTGGGCAATTGAAGTTTGGTTGTGACCGAGAGCATATTGAGGTAGGGTTCACTAACACTTGATATTGATTGGTGAATTACCATGGTTCAAGTGTTTAGAGTGACTAAGTGATGGTTGAAATTTGCCAAATGACCTTAGTTGCTTGATGGGCTATTGAGTTTTCACTCGGTTGAATTGTTGATTAGCTAATTAACTAATGTACATGTACTAGAAATGCAAGTAAATGTGGCCTATTTGCTTAGCATTTTGGAGCTCTAAGTGGAAGTGGATGGTTTGATGGTGTTTTGTGTGCAATGTGCACATGGGTACATGTATGGTTATTATGGCCGAGAGCAAAATGTGGGGTGTGTGTGTGTGTTCTTGTGTGCTTTGGTGCTTTCCATGTGCTTGCTAACCCCACTTATGGAATTGTGGATTATATGCCATGGTTATTTATCTTGTATATGTATATGCTTGGTTTTCCTTGTCTTTGTGTTTGTTTTGCAGGTAAAGCTAGCTAATGGGAGGTTAAGCTTTGAGTGAATACTCAGCTTAACTAAATAGACTCTTATTAGAGTTGAAGATATATATATAAGTGAATCCTACTGAGTTTTACTCACTACCCATCCTTTTATTTTCAGGCAAAGACATTCGGCCTGAGTAGTACTAGCTTGCTCTGTACTTGTGTTTAGTGCTTGTTTGCTTGTTTTCCAAGGTATGTGCCAATGTGTGCTTGGCTTATTAGTTCTAGTACATTACAAGTCTTATATTTTTGGTTGGCCGAGACTTATGTGATAAGTATGCAGGCTGTAGTTGGAGACTTGTCTAGGAAAGCTATGGATACTTGGACTTTGGCTCTGATCATAGTATTTGCTTTCATGACAATGAATCAGGCAATTGGGTTGGTGTTGCAGTGTGTACTGTTGTATGGAATTCTCAAAGTTCTGTTTGACCATTAATGGTCTTGGTATGTAATAACTTTGCATGTTTAGCTTTCGGTTTCATGGCATGTAGCCATGTTGGACACTAGGTAGACTACCCTTTTTGTGTACATATGTGTAGTCCTTGATGCCTAGACTTGTGATGCTTTTGTGGGAATTATATGCCAAGTTATGTATGGGCTTATGGATGGCTTTAAGCTTGTACATATATGCTGAATGTTTTGGGGCAATGTATGGCACTTTTATGTGAATAGTTATGGGCCTAGTCTTATGGAAATGTTGTGCACCATTGTATGTATGTTGTTGACCGAGAGCATCATGTACATATTAACTTGTGGTTTCAAAAATCTAAACCAATAATGTGGCTTCTTGGTTGTCATATAGATAGCACACTTGATTGCACACCAATTATGCACTTAAAAACTTCATTAAGTGTTGCCTTGCTTGGTATGCAAGTATTCAATTAAAACCTTGCTTGTTGTGCAAGTTAGTGGTATTGGGCCTTGCCTTTGCTGCAAGTATTTGTTGGACTTGTTTTAAAGCCACCTAGGCCACCTCCCAGGCCTCTTAACTTAAGAAAATAAGACTTAATGTTGCCATTGTTTGCTTGGTCGAATGCTAGAAACTTAATTTTGGAGTTGGGCATGTGAGTTACAATAGAAACTTTAGGCCAGGGCCTGAGTGAGGTGTGACACAGCCATCCCTTGATATATATAAGAGGGAGTGAGCCCTTTAGATTGTGACACGTGTATGGATGGATGTCATCCGTACTTCTGGGCGTGGGGGCCCCTAGCTGCTTATAGGCTCCTCAGGCCACGAGCTACGACAAGCGTAGCCCTACATGATAGGACGTGGGCAGTGGCGGCGTGTTAGAGTGCATATGAGGCCGGCGTGCAGGGTGTGCGGGTGAAATGTCAGAGACTCCTTGATGGCTCCTGCCGTACCTCCGAGGTCCCCTTGGTTGATGTCTCCCTTCAAAGTGAGGGGCCTTTTCCCGGAGTCAAACTGGTACTTCGGGGTATCTTCTGGCTCCGAAGTTAGTCCTTTGGGGGACTTTCTCCTGCAGAAGGTAGTTGGTTCGTATCCCCCGAAGCTGGTTCGGTCGCCTTGTCACACCTCACACAGGCCCTGGCCCATAAGTTCTAGGTTTAACTCCCAAACCCAACTTAATTCTAAGTTCTTCAATTCGTCCAAACAAGCAATGGCAACATTAAGTCTTATTTTCTTTAGGTGAAAAGCCTGGGAGGTGGCCCAGGAGGCTTTTAAAACAAATCCATTAATTACTTGCAGCAGATGCAAGACCCAATTCCACTAACTTGCAACACAAGCAAGGTTTTAATAGATTACTTGCATAACAAGCAAGGCAACACTTAATGGAATTTTAAGTGCATCTATGGTGTGCAATCAAGTGTGCTACTTATATGGCAACCAAGAAGCCCACAGTATTTACTTTGATTTTGAAACCACATGTTGATATGCATATGTTCTTCTCGGCCAACAAAGGTACACATGGAGGTTCACATTTACATACACAATCATAAGCCCCAAAGCCATTCATAAAGGTGCCAAACCTTGGCCCAAAGCTTTCAACATATATATACATGTCCAAAACCAGCCATAACATATACACATAACATGGCACAAAAGTCCAACAAAACCAACACCAAAGCTAGGTATCCAGGACTACATATGTGTACACAAAAAGGTAGTCTACCTAGAAACCAACATGGCTACATGCCATGAACCCAAGTTTTCCATGCCAAGTTAGTATAACCCATGACCACTAATGGTCAAATAGTACCTTAAGGATCCCATACAAAAGTACACACTGCAACACCAACCCAATTGCCATATTCAAAGTCATAAAGGTAAACACTATGATCAAAGCCAATGTCCACATATCCATAGCTCTCCTAGACAGGTCCCTCACACTACAAGCCTGCAAACTTAGTCCATAAGTCTCGGCCAACACAATATAAGAGTTGTAATGAACCAAAGCCAATAAGCCAAGCATACATTGGCACATACCTTGATAATTAAGCAAGCTAGTGATGGCCAAGGGCCTCATCGTTCAGAGTCATGATGACTGGTGGAGAGACTTCTGGGAGGAAGAACACCTGGTGGATTGGATCGCCCAAAGAAGAGTGCCTAAAAGCTCAGAAACAAAGGGTTAGGAGGCCCCCGGAGTGTTTTTCCGGGGGGGGGAGCCTCCGACGCCCAAGTCAGTGGTTGGCTGCGAGAAAGGCAGAGAAAATAGCACAAAGGGCTGAGGAGTCTCGCCTGATAATTTTCTCAGAGTGTGGGAGCAGTGTTTTGCCAACCAGCCTCCTGCCAAGTATTAATTCCTGGTATTTATAGGAGTGCCTAGCCCGTTCAGATCGCGACACGTGTTCGGTCGGATGTTTCCTGAATTTCTGGGCGTAGGGGACAGATAGCTGGTAGCAGGTTGCCTTGAGCCTTGTGCTGAGATGGGCCATGATGTGATTCTGATGGCGTTAGCGTGTCAGAGCGCCTTTTGAGGCGGCTTATGACGTCTGTGAAAGGACGTGTCAGAGGCTTCCTTAAATGCTTCCATAAATGCTCCTGCCGTACTCCCGAGGTCCCTGGGCGAGGTCGTCCTTTGGTACGGACAATGCCTCTTCGGGAAACACGCACCCAGTTCGGGGGTTCCCAGCTTCAGGGAGTTCCGCCTTCGGGGAGATCATGTTCGGCCCGCAATAGCTGGTGCCTCACAACCACTTCTTTTTCCGAAGGCGATCTGTTTGCAACCTCAGGGGGCTAGTAGTATCCTCAAGTTTCCTGGCGTGACGGGCTCGGAGCTCTTCGGCTATCTCCCGAGGTGTATGATCTCACCTTTTCTCGGGTAGCGCCAGTTTCTTCTGGCCATTCTTGTGGCAGGGAGTTCGGCCAGATAGAGGCGATAGTCTTTGGCTATCACATGCCCCCCTTTGGAAAGCCGAAGTGAAGACTTCGGTTTTGCATCTCTTTCCGAGGTTGCTCTTGGGAGTTTCTTAGGAAGCTTAGCCTGTTCCGAGGATGTACCTCTTGCCCGAAGGTATGGGCTGTTCGGCCTTGGCCTGTTCTTTGGTGTCTTCGAGGTGGAGCCTGTGCCGAAGATACACCTCTTGCCCGAAGGTCATGGGCTGTTCGGCCATAGCCTGTCTCTTGGCGTCCTCGAGTTGGCCTGCTCTTTGTTTCTGCAGGTCTGTTTGGCCAAGCGTGTCAGTCTGAGCGGCGCGTCCCAGTTTTCCAGGGATGTCAGAAGACGTGTCCCAGTTTTCAAGGGACGTTTGGAGGACGTGTCCACCATTTTTCCACAGCGGTTGACACGTGGCGCTTTGCCATTGGAGGAGAGTCACGTCGGTTACAGAGGGCACGCCTTTTCAGGTGCAGAGAGCAGTTACGGCGACGGTTCGCCTCCAAAGGGTACTTATGACGATGTTTCGGTTACCCACCTCTGGCTTTATAAATAGCCCATTCCATCATAAGTTCCTTTTGCTTTTTCTTCTGCTCTTTTCTCTGCTTTGCCCCTGTTCTTGCACTTTCTTGCTTTCTGTGGCGGAGCTACCTTAATCAGAGCTTTTTTCCAGCCAACTTTCACGACGGCGTCCTCAGATTTTGGCAAATCTTTCGGTGGGTTTTTGTTTTCCAGAGTGTTTTGATCCCTCTGTTCTTTTGAGTTTTTCTCTGGAAACTGTTTTCTTCCGTTTTCAAACTCGTTTTCATGTCGAAAATGCCCATTCCTGAGAGCTGGCAGCCTCTTTTAGCCCATCCTTGTTGCACCACCCCTGCAAAGTTAGAGAGGTGGAAGAAAAAATTCTTTCTTCCCTCTTACGCCATTACTAGGCTGCCTCGTTCTAGCCATTATGCTTTTTGAAACCATAGTAAGGAGGTTACCATTTTCCGAGCCCAGCTGAAGGCCGGTCTTCGGTATCCTCCCCCGAAGATGGTGTGCGAGTTCTGCAAATTTCATGGCATTGCTGTGAACCAGCTTCCCCCGAACTCGTTCTACTATTTTAACGCCTACCTCTGCATGTGTGGCATCTTCGGGATAGAACCCCATTTCATAATCTTTATGCAGTACTACAAGGTCTCTGTGGTCCCGAAGGGTGGCTTCTATTTCATGCTACCTCGGGGGTCCGGGAGCAAGAAATTCATGTTCACCTTCGCCACTAAGGATAGCTGGCGGGGGTGGCAACTGGCGGGGGTGGCAACAGAAGTTCTTCTTCCTGAAGATGGACGAGGCCTGGTCGTACGTTCTGACCAAATGGGCTCAGGGAACACTGGATGTGGACGTTGTTGATCCGAGGATGCTGCTGACCCCAGAGTTGGCTCCCGTGTTCGCGGATTTCGACGCCCGCATTCGGGCTGTCTCTGACTGGGATCCCGAGGTCGCTCCGCGCGCCCTTTACCCTTTTCCAATTAACTGGAAGTTGATGACCGAAGAGGTCCTTCGGGAATTAAAGGTGGTAAAGGAGCACAAGACTGACCTCAAGATGCCAGCTCCTGCCATCGCCGGGAAGGATTCCTGGTTGGTCAAGCTTCTTAAGGAGGAAATTTCTTTCGAAACGCTTGTCGAAAGTGAGTCATCTTCTACTCCTTTGCTGTTTTTTCCTCGGACTTACGCTGATGTTTCTCTCCTTTTTCAGAGATGGGCGACGGGACTGCCGCCTATTACAAGTCCCTTTTCACCGGCCAAGTGGAGAAAGGCGATCAGACGAAGAAGGCGGCTTCCCGAAGGCGGAAGTCTATTGGCGCGGGTCCTTCGAGGAAACGGGCAAAGAGAGCTGCTCAGGTTCCTCTAGAAGAAATTTCCGAGGAGACTGCCGAGGAGCCTGGGACAGCCGAAATTCCGGCGCCTGAGGCTGCTGTTTCCGAGGTCCCTTCAACCGACGTCCCTCCTCAAAGTCCTACTGCGTCGCAGGCCCTCCTTGATGTAGTGGTAGAAGTACCTTCTGCCGAGGAGCGGCGCAGGCAGAAGGGCAAGGGCATTTCGACCGAGGAGGCCGAGGACTCCGAGGACGTCGTTGTCGAGGTTCCACCAGGTTTGTTTCCAAACAAAGTGTACTTCCTTTGTTTTTTCTGGATTGTCTTCTTTGTCTTTAATCTCCCTCTCATTCTTACCATGCAGGGGAGTTGACTACCCCTGACTGGGCGGCCGAACATGCTCGGAAGCGAGCTCTTCGGGACGCCAAAATCCCGCAAGGGAAGATACCAAAGGAGCCTTTCTGGACGTTCACGGAGGACATGAATTTGTACTCCGAGGACTGTCCTCAAATGGCGAAGGAAATTTCGAAGGGGGTGCTTACTGAGGCCTCCTTCAAGGCTATAGCGGCGGCCCATCCGAGGGATAACACTCTCGCCGCAAAGATCACCGAGCATGCTGCTCAGGTATATCCTTCACAGCTCTTTCCCTTCAATTTTTTCCTAAGTGTTTGGCTCTTACTGACCTTGCGTTTTATCTTTTTGCAGCTGCTGGGGTACGCCGGCTTTCTCCGAGTTCGGGTGGCCAGGGAGGTTGCCTTCCGAACTTCGGCCACTCAGACCATGAATGAGGCGAGGATCGCACTCGCGGAGTCGGCCGCCAAAAACCAGCAGCTGAAAGAGGCTGCTGAGAAAGAAGTGACTGCCCTTCGGGAGGAGTTCCGGAAGGAAAAAGAAGAACTTCAAAGGGTCTCCTCCCAGAAGATCGCTGACCTCGGTGAACAAATAAAGGGGATGCTCGCCGCCAACGAAGATCTTCTCAAGCACAAGGCTGGTTCTGACAGCCTTATAATGTCGTTGACGAGTGAGAATAAAACTCTCCGGGCTGAGGTCGAGTCTTTGAAGAAGGATCCGAAGGCCAAGGGGACGCTGGAGATAAAGGCGCTGAAGGAGGAGATCGCTGAACTGGAGGACGAGCTTGACGACCTCGAGCTTGATAAGAACGAGTCTGATCAAATGGCCAAGGTTGCCTTTCAGGACGGCTTCTGCCTTGCTCGTCACCAGGTTCTCCAGAGGTTCCCAGATTTAGACCTCTCTTTTCTGGAGGCCCTAAATATTCCTGAGGGACCTCGGTGGGAATGGTCCAAGGTCGAGCATCTGAAACTTCCTCCTTCAATGCCGGCGCGAAAGGTGGTGGAAAAGGGCGGGCCAGCGAGTGGCTCTCGGGACGCCGCGAACCCTTAGGCTATTTTTTAGGGCCCCTTTTCCTTCCCTTCTACTTTGTACTCCTTCTTCGGTCACTTCTTCTGTAAAGCAGCTTTGCTCTTAATGAAGATTTTTTGGCTAAGTGTTTCTTCAAGTTTCTTTATTTCCATTGTCCCGAACACGTTCGCTCAAGAGACTTCGGAAAACCTGCGATCAAAGAAACTCTTTTACCTTCCCTTGGCCGAGCCTGTTTGCTCCAGAGGCTTTCTGGAAGGTCTGAAAAAATTTGACTAAGTCTTTTTGCAGGCTTTTGTATTTCCAATTTGTCCCGAACATGATTGCTCAAGGGACTTCGGAAAACCTTCAGTCAAATTTTTGTTTTTCCAGTTGTCCCGAGCATGTTTGCTCAAGGGACTTCGGAAAACCTTTCGCGAGATTTTTCACTTCCCATTTTCCCGAGCACGTTCGCTCAAGGGAGTTCAGGAAATTATCTCTGCGCTGGCTACGGCGAGTACTTCTGCGATATTTTTGTTTTCCATCTTTCCCGAGCGTGATGGCTCAAGGGACTTTGGAAAGTCATATCTACGCTTTATCATGGCGAGCATCTTCGCGGAATTCTTCTTTGCACAATTTTGGATACTTAAGAACTTTCCTTAAGAGCATTCTGTACTTACAATGTCCTTCGCATATTTCTTGTACAATATACCTCTTCCGCTCAACCTTAGGCGTAGAATTTTTTCAAGGCGTCTGAGTGCCAAGTGTTTTTCAATTCTACGCCTTCGGCGTCGCCAAGTTTGTACACGCCTTTTCGTACTTCGGCGAGAACCAGATAAGGTCCTTCCCAGTTTGCGCGAAGTACTCCGTGGGACGGCCTTCGGGGTGCAAAGTCAGCCTTTCGGAGAACGAGGTCTCCTTTCTTGATTTCTTTTGGCCTGGCCCGTAAGTTTATAGCCGCGGCCACTCTTTGCTGAAAAGCTTTTCTTCTCAGCTCGGCTATTTCTCTGTGTTCGCCGACGAGGTCGAGCTTGGTTCTGAGGCCGAGGTCGTTTCCACCTTCATCAAATACTTGCACCCGTATTGATGGTCTGACTATCTCGACTGGGATAATGGCCTCTGTCCCGAAGACTAGTGAAAAGGGAGTTTCCCCTGTGGCCCTTCGGGGCGTCGTTCGGTAGCTCCATAATACGCTTTGGAGTTCTCCTGGCCATTTCCCTTTTGCTTCTCCCAGTCTCTTTTTCAGGCCATCTTTTATGGTCCTGTTCGATACTTCCACCTGCCCGTTACTTTGGGGGTGAGCTACTGGGGCGAAGTGCATCTTTATTCCGAGGTCGCTGATAAATTCCTGGAATCCTTTGTCTATGAATTGGGATCCATTATCAGCTACTAGTACCCTCGGTATGCCAAATCTGCATACGATGTTCTTCCATACGAACTTCTGCACTTCTTTTGCTGAGATAGTTGCTAGTGGTTCTGCCTCCACCCACTTTGAGAAATAGTCCACTGCTACCACGCAGAATTTCACGCCTCCGGGTGCTGTGGGGAGTGGCCCAATAAGGTCTATACCCCAGACTGCGAAGGGCCAAGGATAGTCTGCCGAAGTTACCATTTCCGAGGGTGTCCTCTGGATTTTTGCATGTCTCTGGCAACTACCGCACTTTCGGACGAACTGTCTTGCGTCCTTTCTCAGGGTAGGCCAGAAGTATCCTTGGCGGAGTATCACTGCTGCAAGGGCATCAGTTCCAATGTGTGAACCACACATGCCTTCGTGAACTTCTTCAAGGACCATTTCAGTATCCTCTTCAGCCACGCATCTCTCCAGCGGATTCGCATATCCCTGTTGGTATAACTCTTCGCCAATCAGGAAGAATCTTCCGGAGTGTCTTCGCAGTCTTACAGCATCGCCGGGGTCTTCGGGGAGCAAATTCTCTGCGAGGTATCTTTTTATTGGATCTTTCCACCCTGTTCCCGAGGTCGCCATGCTCAGCACTGAGATGCTCGGATGGTCTAGCACCTCGGTGTATGTTTTAGACTTCGCCAAGCAATCTGCCTCAGTGTTATTCCGCCGAGGTACATTTTCGATCCGTACGGCGTCAAACTCTTGGATGAGCTTTGCTACCAGCTCGTGGTATTTTGCCAAGGTTGGGTCCTTCGCCCCATAATCTCCTGCCGTCTGCCGAACTACCAGCTGGGAATCGCTGTGAGCCTTTAAGTTTCTCACGCCAATCCTTTCTGGCCAAGCGTAATCCCGCTATGAGGGCTTCATACTCAGCCACATTGTTGGTGACGTTGAAGCTGAACTTGATAGCCTTCATTACCTCCAGGCCTTCGGGTCCTCTGATAATTACTCCAGCTCCCTGGTGTTCGGGCCCTGAGGCTCCGTCTTTGTGCAAGGTCCATTCTGGCTCACCCTCTTTTGGCAAGGTCTGAATGGCTCTCCTCAGTGGTGGGTATTTCGGCGATAAAATCTGCCAGTGCTTGGGCTTTTATGGCCTTCCGAGGCTCATACGTGATTTCGTGCTTGCCCAACTCTATGCACCACTTGGAGAGCCTTCCCGAATGATCAACTCTCTTCATGACATCCCGTAGTGGCAGACTACTTCGGACGATGATGGGGTGAGCCTGAAAGTATGGTCGCAGCCTTCTCCCTGCAAGCACTAAGGCATATATAGCTTTTTAAAGCAAAGGGTACCTGACTCCGGTGCCATGCAGGGACTTGCTGACATAGTAGACCGGCCATTGCTTTGGCCCTTCTTCTTTCACAAGGACCGAGCTCACAGCTTTTTCTGTGACGGCGAGGTAGAGTACGAGGGGCTCTTCCTCCCGAGGTTGTCGCAGAGTCGGCAGGCTGGCCAGGTAGACTTTGAGTTCTTCCCAGGCCTTTTGGCAATCTTCATCCCAAGGATGATCATTCCTTCCGAGGTTGCCTTCCATTTTTGCTGCCTTTGTGAGGACTTTGAAGAAAGGTCGACACCTATCTCCGTACCTGGAAATAAACCTGCTCAGAGAGGTTATTCTTCCGGTGAGCCTCTGCACGTCTTTGACTGTGGCAGGTGTTCGGAACTCAAGCAACGCCTTAATCTTCTCGGGGTTAGCGTCGATGCCTCTTTCGGATACCATGTACCCAAGGAATTTTCCCGAGGTTACCCCGAAGATGCACTTTTCAGGATTGAGCCGAATCCCGAAGGCTCTAAGTTTTTGGAAGGTTTCCTCCAGGTTTGCAACGTGATAGCCAGGCAGCTTGCTATTGACTATCATATCATCAACATACACCTCCATGTTTCTCCCCATTTGGTCTTTGAAGACCTTGTTCATCAACCTCTGGTAGGTGGCTCCTTGCATTTTTTAGCCCGAAGGGCATCCTGATATAGTAATATGCTCCTCCCTCGGTAATGAAGGCAGTCTTCTCTTCATCTTCGGGGTTCATCCTTATCTGATGGTAGCTACTGAAGGCATCTAGGAAACTTAGGAGCCCATACTCAACAGTTGCATTTACCAGTTGATCTATTGGCGGCAGAGGGTATGAGTCTTTCGGGCAAGCATCGTTCAAGTTTCTGAAGTCGATGCACATCCGGAGTTTTGCTGCTACCTTCTTTCGTGGCAATGACCATGTTGCTCAACCATTCGGGGTACTTGACCTCCCTGATAACTTCAGCATCTAGGAGATGCTGGACTTCGGTTTCGACAAAGTTGCTTTTGTGGGATGAGATGCTTCGTTTCTTTTGCCGGACAGGTTTTGCTTTCGGGCTTACTTTGAGGCTATGCTGTATTATGCCAGGGTTTACTCCTGGCATATCTTTCGGCGAGTAGGCAAACAGATCTTTACTTCTCAGCAAAAAGGATACAAGATTTTCCTTGTCACCTTCGGCCAAGCTCTTCCCTATTCGGGTAGATTGACCTGGGACAAGCTCTATTGCTTCCGTTTCTGCTTTGGCGAGATCTTCTTCTTTGCCTTTTTCTGGCGCCTTTGCCTCCATCGTTTGCGCGAGGTTGCTTGCCGGAGCTTTTCGTGCTTTCACAAACACCTTTCTTACCTCGGCTTGGTCTATGAAGACCTCTGCATCTCCATCCTTGGTGGCGAATGTGACAGTCAAGTACTTCACATCAGGGCGAATGTGCAGGTTTCCCTGTGTCTGCCTTCCAAGGATGGCGTTGTACGAGGACGGGACGTCCATGACGATGAATCTCGCCATTGTGGAGGCGTACAACTCAGCTGCTCCGTCTACCGAAGTCCCTCTCATCATCAGTGGGAGGTCGATCCATCCGAGAATGGGCAGTTCGGATGGTCCGACCCCGAAGGTGGGCGAGGTGACTAGCTTACGCTCGCTGCTGGAGATGCCCAAGCTCGGCAGTAAGTGCGAGAATAGGACGTCAGCATTTGAGCCATCATCAAGCAACACTCTTTTGACGTCCCAGTTCCCTATTCTCGCCATGATCAGCAGCGGATCGTCGTGGGGGAAGACGACGGTGGAGCCATCTTTGCGAGCCAGTTTCTTTGATGGACTTTGATACTCCATGACTGCAATTTCTCTGGCTTTCCGCTTTCTTTCCGAGGATGGGAGCCCCGTGGTGATGGTTTGGATAACCCCTGCTAGAGGTGGAGGGCGCCTTTTTGGACTTCGGTTTCTCCGCCTGTCGGAGTCATAGTCCTCATCTTCGGCCCTTTCTTCCTCCACTTTTCTGCCTTTCGGGGATGGCATCCGCAGGTATTTCCGAAGTTGGCCCTGTTTTATCAGCGACTCTATGTACTTCTTCAGCTGGAAGCAGTCTTCGGTGTCATGACCGTGGTCGCGATGAAACTGGCAGAACTTTTTTGCATTCTTCTTATTATCGGCGGTCATGGCCCTTGGTCGCCGAATCTGCGTCCCTTGCCTTTCCAGCGCCATGAGAATGTTGGTCCGTGTAGTGCTCAAGGGCGTGAAACTTTGAGGCTTCCTTCCCCGCATCCTCCGAGGTCGTCCTGCTTGTTCGGTCGGATGCCGAGCTTGTTGATTGGACCCTTCGGCGCGGTGGTGATCGGACTTCGGCCCTGCCATTCTTAGTTCCTCGGCGGTCATGTGCTGTTCTGCCCTTCGGTAAAATTCTCCGAGGGTCTCCGGGGGGTCCTTTGAGAACTCGTAGAACAGCTGTGAGTCTCGCCGAAGGCCCCGTGTCATGGCAAGAATGCGGATTTCGGGCCGGAAGTCTGGGACGCTCAGAGCTTCCCTGTTGAATCTTTCGACATAGTCTCGGATGGTCTCTCCGTTTCTCTGCTCTATGTCGAACATCTGCACAGGCATCTTCGCCGTAGGCCTGCTCCCAATGAATTGCTGGGTGAAGGCTGTGGACAACTCCTGGAACTCAGTAATGGTCCCTGGAGGCAATGAATTGTACCACGCAGTTGCTGGCCCTGTGAGGGTGACTTCGAAGCACTTGCACATAGTAGCGTCGTCAGCACCGTGCATTATCATGCTGCGTCTGTACTTCGTCAGGTGGGCCTGTGGATCAGTACGACCATCATAAATCTCCAACCGAGGTACTCTGAAGTCACCTGGCATGGCTGCTTCAACAACGGCCTGAATGAATGGCGAGTCATCTTCGCAGAATGTTCCAGAAAGTCTGGCCCAAACGGGTTTTCTGGCCACTTGTTTCTCCACTCTGTCCAGCCGTGCTAGTATCCTCTCCATAAGCACTGTGGCGCTAGGGCCTTCTTCAGGGAATGGAGATCGTCGGCGCCTCTTCGGGGAGCGAGTTCGGCGCTGAGGGGACAAGGACCTCGCCTCAGGCGACGAACTGCTTCGCTGTGAGACTCTCGGTCGCTTGGACCCGGTTTGTCCCACAGGCCGTTTCCCGAGGGCTATATCTTCTGTGGATGATTCTTCGCGAGGGTCTCCACTCCCCGAACTGCGATGTGTAGACTTGGGGCTTCTCTCCCGAGGGCGTGTCGGTGAGGGGGGTCTCTGGGCCCGTGCTTGCTGTGGCCACCTTCGGTCGATCTGCTGGGTCATTTCAGACACGACCGAACGCTGAAAGTCCCTCAAGAAGCTCATGGTGACTACCAGAGGGCGGTCTTCCTCAGGCGCAGAAGTCCCTGGGAGTGTTTGCTCAGCAGCCGGTTGTGTCTCAGGCGCGGACGGGGACCTTGGGAGTCCCTTGTCCTTAGAACGCCGAGTCTCAACGACGGCGATCTCAGAGCGGGTTCCCACAGACGGCGCCAAATGATGGCCAGGGGCCTCATCGTTCAGAGTCATGATGACTGGAGGAGAGACTTCTGGGAGGAAGAACGCCTGGTGGATTGGATCGCCCAAAGGAGAGTGCCTGAAAGCTCAGAAACAAAGGGTTAGGAGGCCCCCGGAGTGTTTTTCCGGGGGGGGAGCCTCCGACGCCCAAGTCAGTGGTGGCTGAGAGAAAGGCAGAGAAAATAGCACAAAGGGCTGAGGAGTCTCGCCTGATAATTTTCTCAGAGTGTGGGAGCAGTGTTTTGCCAACCAGCCTCCTGCCAAGTATTAATTCCTGGTATTTATAGGAGCACCTAACCCGTTCAGATCGCGACACGTGTTCGGTTGGATGTGTTGGGTTTCGGGAGCCAAACAGCGCAGCGGAATTTAACCGAAACCCTCCAGGATCCAAGTGAAACTGGGTAAACCGGGTGTTCGAAAATTTTCATACCTAATTTTCGATTGAGATCTCTCACTCAACTGTAGAGTCGAATCACAAAACCTGAACAGTTGACGTATTCAGGCTCTCTATGGTATCCACACGAGCCTCTCGGGATCGCCACGCTTCCACCACGTCCCGGTAGATGCGTTTCTCTTGTGCTCGCAGTGCTAGCTTGCGTCCTCCAAGGAATTGCAAGAGAAGAGTGCGGTTGTCCCTTTTGGAGGCTAGGGCAAGGAGACCTACGAATTTCTCACTTAAAAGTTGTATTTATAGTGAGACTCAACTTCCAGGCCTAATAGGTTTCAAGCCCTAATCCAATTAGGATTTAATTTCGGGCTTAATAATGGCTCAACTTTTGGGCCCATTATTAATACGAAATTAAAGTGAAACCATAACCCAAATAATTAGCCCATGCACTCTAATGATCCAAAATGCTCTATGTGTGCGACCCAATAGGCTCTTATCACGTTGGCAATGATCATAAATCACATTTATGATCATAAGCAATGAGCGGTGTCTAGCAACACATCATTGCTACCCAAGTGACAAGATTGTCGATGATTCGACTATACCTTTATGATCATCACCGATATATGCCATTGTCCCTTTGTCCAAGATATCAAGACTAAGCACGAGACATGAAATGTGTCACTCTCGTATAGCCCAATCTTTGGTTTCTTGATTACCGAGTAGACTAACTTAAACTGATGACATTGATATCGCATATCAACTCATCCGAGCATGGCCATGCATTTTCTAAGTCTCACTCTATCAAGGGGCCCGAAGATATCGCTCCCGTTACATAGGAGGGACAAATCCCATCTTGATCATACAAATCCCTCCGCATGATATGTGACATACCCAATGACCTCCTTCAAGTTCACTCAGTTACGAGCAACAAAGGAAAGTATCAAAGTATGTGACTCACATGTAGGGAACCTTGATGATCTTAGGTCGAAGGAGTACATATACCCTGATCACTATGGGAATCACTTATGACACTCATATAACGATCCATGTAGTGTTCTCATGGTGGGTCGGTCCAGTACACAAGTTCTCCAACTTGTACCCATATGTAGACTACATATCTCATATTAGTCTCCACATATGCTAGTCGTTATGTATTATTGCAACCCGCTCCACAATAATACTAGACCAGGGACTTTTAAGAATATCATTATTCTAGGGTTACAATTATGTTTGTTAAGTTACGCAGGAACAAAACAACAAACATAATTGCTGGATTAATGCCTTAATAAAATATCATGACTCAATTTGCAAAAATACAATCATCTCATGACTGGCTTTTGGGCACAACACTAACAGGATGTTCCTAAATTTCTGGGTGTAGGAGACAGATAGCTGGTAGCAGGTCGCCTTGAGCCATGTGCTGAGATGGGCCATGATGTGATTCTGATGGCGTCAGCGTGGCAGTGCGCCTTTTGAGGCAGATTGTGGCGTCTGCGAATGGATGTGTCAGAGGCTTCCTTAAATGCTTCCATAAATGCTCCTGCCGTACTCCCGAGGTCCCTGGGTGAGGTCGTCCTTTGGTACGGACAGAGCCTCTTCGGGAAACAAGCCCTCAGTTCGGGGGTTCCCAGTTTCAGGGAGTTCCGCCTTCGGGGATATCATGTTCGGCTCGCTGTGTCTGGTGCCGCTTTTCCGAAGGCGATCTGTTCACAACCTTGGGGGGCCGAGTAGTGTCCTCGGGTTTTCCTGGCATGCCGGGCTCGGAGCTCTTCGGCTATCTCCCGAGGTGCATGATCACACCCTTTCTCGGGTAGCGCCAGTTCTTCTGGCCATTCTTGTGGCAGGGAGTTCGGCCAGATCGAGGCGATAGCGTTTGGCTATCAGCTAGTACTAAATACAAGCACAAAGCAAGCACACACTATTCAGGCCGAATGTCTTTTCCTGAAAAACAAGTAGGATGGGTAGTGAGTATAAAACTCAGTAGAGTTCAATTGATATATACAACTCAATTAAGAGTCTATTTAGTTAAGCTGAGTATACAACTCAAAGCTTAAGCTCCCATAAGCTCAATATACCTGCAAAATAAACACAAAGACAAGGAGAAACCAAACATATACATATACATGATAGATAACCGAGGCATATAATCACAATAACATAAACTGGGTTAGCAAGCACATGGAAAACACCCAAGCACACAATAACACACACACACACCACATAATGCTCTCGGCCAATATACCATACATGTGCCCATGTGCACTTTGCACACATAACACCACCAAACACTCCACTTCCACTTAGAGCTCCAAAATGCCAAGCAAATAGGCCACATTTACTAGCATTTCTAGCACATGTACATTAGTTAATTAGCTAATCAACAAGTAAACCGAGTGTAATCTCAATAGCCCATCAAGCAACTAAGGTCATTTGGCAAATTTTAACCATCACTTAGTTACTCTAAACACTTGAACCATGGTAATTCACCAAGCATATCAAGTGTTAGTGAACCCTACCTCAAAATGCTCTCGGCCACAATCCAACTTTCAATGCCCAAGTGTTCTTCACTCAAATAGCCTACCATAACAACAATTAGGCATCAACAACTCTTATTCATGGACTAATTACCATGTATTCAATGAAGAACACCAAGTTACTATAATTCATGCTCTCAGCCAAATGTACATTTCTACACATTGATGTTCCTCACCAATTTAGCCCAACATATAATCATCTAGTCATCATTAAACCTTGTTCATGGAACCATTACCATGTAATCAAGGAGAGAACAAGGAATTACCTCCAATCAAGCATTCGGCCAAGCACCAAGTTTCACAATTTTATGTTCTTCACTCAATTTAGCCTACCACAAGGTTAAATAGGCATCAATAAACCTTAATCATGGATTAAATTCCATGAAAACAAAGAAGAACACCAAGCTATCTCATCCATCACTTTCGACCAACACTAAACTTTCAAACCCACACATTACTTGCTCAATTAGCTTAATACAACATCACTTGAGCACTTAAACTCCATGTTCATGGAATTCAAACCATGTAATCAAGGAATATCAAGAAATACCTCAAACCCTAGCTTGATTTGGCTCGGCCTTCTTTGAAACTTTAAATCCAAAGCTTGAATTGGAATGATCTAGTGCCAAAACCAAGCTTGCCTCCTTCAACTGTCTCCAAACATGCTTGAATTCAAGATCAATTTGAGAGAGAAAGCTCAAAAACTTAGACTAGCAAGCTCTCAGCCAAGAAAGGATGAACAAGCCCGAAATGGCCTTGACTAAGTCCGGCCATAGGACACTTCTGCAATAGTTGGCAAATATGCTAACTTTTGTCTTCCATTAATTCGCATGGTTCAATGTAGCCTTCAACTTCACATGACCACAATGCCGCCACTAAAACAAGTGTCTAACTTGACATTTAAGTCACTTCATGGCCTATAATGCCATGCACATGTCAAACACATGTACCAAAGTGCCATAATTCCCTTATAAAATCGGCCATAAGACTAGTGTGAACACTAGTTAGTTTAACTAGTTAAATAATGAATAGTTCCTTAGTGGTAGACAAGACATGACTAGTTATCATTGTTGTCCACTAAACTTGGTCTAGTCTTGCACTAGTCATCAAATAAACTTGCATGGCCGAAATCACTATCTTGAAGTTTGTAGTTTCAATTATACCACCAATCTAAGTGTACAATTTGGTCCCCTTTCTTGGATTTCTGTCTGTTTTCCCATAGTCCAGTTTCTATGTGCAGTTAAGTCCTGAAAGTTTCCAGCTTTGCACATACATCACTGTACTAGTTCCCTTAGTCCTTCACTTCAGTCCTTTATGTTTCCTTTATGTTTCTTGGCCTAAGCCAAGCACTTAGGAGGTGAGCCTAACACGCCTTCCCGAGGGAGGCGATATGCTAGTTTCCCGAAGTTGGAATTGGCAGGCTACCGAGGTCGTGTACCTCAGCTGTCTGGCTCTCTCCTTTCCAGGGTTGTCAGGTGACCAAGGCGACAGCACTTCGGCTATCATCTTTTTCAGACCATGTTTTATGGTTCTGTTGTGATAGCAGAAGTGCTATCACCCCGAACACCTTATGACCCCTGGAGAAAGGGAGCCAAACACCTAAGGCACGCGACCTCCTTAGCCTACACTAACCTCAAGAAACTACCGTAGCGCCTCCATCGGGAGGACGACCGAACTAGCTTCAAGGAGGAGCGCCAGCCACCTTTTACAGGTGAAAGCCCCGTGAAGAGACCAACTTCGATGCCCATAAATACACCAAAGTACCAACACGACTCCGGAAAGAGGCCCCTCACCTCGAAGGGAGACGTCAGCCCAGGGGACTTCGGAAGTATGGCGGGAGCCATCAAGGAGCCTTTGACACACCATACTCTTACGGCCCCCAGACACGCTCTGACATGCCGTCACAGCCTACGTCCTGCAGGGCTACGCTGGGGCCCGAGGATCCTGTAGGAGGCTAACGGCCCCCACGCCTAGAAGTACGGTTGGTATCCGTTCATACACATGTTGCCATCCAAACGGCTCATCCCCTCCTATGATTACTAGGAGAATGATCCGAGCCAGAGGGCTCCCTCCCTCTCTCTCTCCTCTCTTCTCAGCTCTCAAAAGAGAACACGGCCATGACAGGCAAGAACCTCTTGTGCTTACTGCTTTTTCTCCATCTTTGCTAAGCACTGATTTGGGCATCGGAGGCTCCTCCCCGGAAAAGGACTCCAGGGACCTCCTAACCCCTGTTTCCTGAGTGTTTCAAGCCGGCCCTCCTACCACGAGCCAAAGACGCTGCCGGCCATCCTAGGTGACCGATATAGATCACCCTTTCCCTGGGTTCATCTGCACCTCCGGAAGTCCCTGCTGCAGTCTGTACGGCACATGGTGGAGATCATGATGGCACCCATTGCCACCATTTGGCGTCGTCTGTGGGAAACAACTCCCACGCCATTGTTGTTGAAAACATGGCGTTCTAAGGACCAAGGATGTCTGAGGTCCCCGTCCGCGCCAGAGGACCAACCGACGACCAAACCACCATGGCAGGCACTTCCTACCTGAGGGCGAATGTCCTCTAACTATTGCCATGGCCTTCCTGCTCGAATTCCCACGCTCTGTCGTGGTCGAAGAGACGTAGCAGTTAGACCGAAGATGGCCATAGCTAAATTCGGGCCGAGGGTCCTCTTTATCAGTACCTCGTCGAAGAAGAGTCCCGTGTTAACTCATAGGAGTATGGGAAGCGGAGACCGATGAGATAAGTCTTTGGTGGGAAGCATACCTCTCAGGACGCGACCTACGGGAGAAACAGGGATAAAGTGACCCAGACTTCCCCGCCGAAGGAGTTTCACACCCGAAGAGAAGTCGCCATCTCCTTGGCAACAAAGTCGGGTGCCCCCTGCTACAAAAAGCTGTCTACGCCATGGTGCCGGCTACTAGTACGGTAGATGGCAGGGGACTATAGCAGAAAGGGTCCATCTTCGGCAAAATACCATAAGGGTGTAACAAAGCTCATCCGAAAGTGCGATGCAGTGCGTATTGAAAACACACCTCTCTGAGACAATGCCGAAGAAGCAGACATCCTGACCAGGACCAAAAAATACCGAAATAGCGAGCCATCTGAGCATGGCAACGCTGAATATAATAGCTTCGGACGAGGGGAGGAAAGATCCTCTGAAAGGGAATCTCGCAACCGAAGAAGTCCCCAAGAAAACCCTCATGAAGCTGTAAAAAGTGTGAAGATGTTCCAGACGACATCTCCTAAGTAAGGAGAAATTATTACGGCAATGGTACGCAAGTCCGTTACAGAAAGGAATCGACAAAAAAGGGGTGAGCAAGACAGTTCGTCTAGGAGGCGTGAAAATTGTCAAAGACACGCCCGCGCCCAAAGATTGCCTTCGGAGTGAATAACCCCGAAGGATTACCTTTTGCCTCTTTGCAGTATGGGACATAGATCTCACCAGGCCACCCCCGATAGCACCCAAAGGAGTGAAGTTCTGCGTAGCAGCAGTGCACTACTTCACTAGGTGGAATGAGGCAGAACCCCCAACAACCATCCTGGCAAAAGATATACAAAAGTTCTTCTAAAAGAACATGATATGCAGATTTGGCATACCGACGGTGATAGCGGCCGATAATGGGCCATAGTCTATGAACAAGGGATTCCAAGAATTCATCACCAAAGTCGGAATAAAAATGCACTCCGCCTGACTAGCTCAGCCCCAGAGCAACAGACAAAGTCGAGGTAACCAACAGAACTATAAAGAGGGACTATTAAAAAGGGTTGGGAAAAGCAAAGGGAAAGTGGCCAGGAGAACTTCCGGATGTACTAAGGAGATACTAGACAACTCCCCGAGGGGCCACGAGAGAGACACCTCTCCAGTATAAAGGCCACTATCCATTCAAAGTACTACAACCATCAGCTAGAATACAAGTGTTTGATGAAAGAGGAAACAACCTCGGGTCGAGAACTAAGCTCAACCTAGTTGATGAACATAGAAAAATGGCCAAGCTCGGAAGAAAGGCCTTCCAGCAGAAGTAGCCAGGAGCGCAAACTGGCATGACAGGCCAAAAGGAATGGGAAAAGGAGACCTCATTCTCCGAAAGGCTGATTCTGAACCCCGAAAACCAACCCATGGGGTACCTCGGCCAAACGGGAAAGGGCTTTAAATTTGGTCCTAGAAGAGGTCCGAAAGAGAGTATACAAGCTGGCTGGCACCGAAAGAGGAAAACTGAAAAACGCATGACCTTAAAGAAATTCTATACTTAGTAATAGCCAAGCTGCTGATCACCCCACAAAGGCACGGGTTCGGGCAAAGCACCAACCTCAGAAGAGAAATCACCCACCACGGAAGGAAGTGTCACACCTCACTCAGGCCCTGGCCTATATGTTTCTAATTTAACTCACAAGCCCAACTTCAAAATTTAGCTTCTAGTATTCGGCCAAGCAAACAATGGCAACATTAAGTCTTATTTTCTTAAGTTGAGAGGCCTGGGAGGTGGCCTAGGTGGCTTTAAAACAAGACCAACAATTACTTGTAGCAAAAAGGCAAGGCCCAATACCATTAACTTGCACAACAAGCAAGGCTTATATTGATTAATTGCATTCCAAGCAAGGCAACACTTAATGAAGTTTTAAGTGCATAATTGGTGTGCAATCAAGTGTGCTACTTATATGACAACCAAGAACCCTCAATGTTGGTTTTTGATTTTGAAACCATAGGTATAATGCACATGATGCTCTCGGCCAACAACATACACATACTGGTGCACAACATTTCCATAAGACAAGGCCCATAACTAATCACATAAAAGTGCCAAACATTGGCCCATAACATTTAGTATCCAAGCACAGGCATAAAGCCATCCATAAGTCCATACATAACTTGACATATAAACCCAACAAAACCAACACAAGTCTAGGCATCAAGGACTACACATATGTACACAAAAGAGTAGTCTACCTAGTGTCCAACATGGCTACATGCCATGAAACCAAAAGCTAAACATGCCAAGTATTTACATACCAAGACCACTAATGGTCAAACAGGACTTTGAGAATTCCATACAAAAGTACACACTGCAACACCAACCCAATTGCCTGATTCATTGTCATGAAAGCAAATATTATGATCAGAGCCAAAGTCCAAGTATCCATAGCCTCTCATAGACAAGTCTCCAACTACTGCCTGCAAACTTAACTTATAAGTCTCAGCGAACAAAGATATAAGACTTGTAATGAACCTAAAATGATAAGCCAAGCACACATTGGCACATACCTTGGAAACTAAGCAAATTAGTGCAAAACACAAGCAACAAGCAAGCTAGCACTACTCAGGCCGAATGTCCTTGCCTGAAATAAAAGGATGGGCAGTGAGTATAACTCAGTAGGATTCACTTATATATATTCAACTCTAAAAAGAGTCTATTTAGTTAAGCTGAGTATTCACTCAAAGCTTAACCTCCCATTAGCTAGCTTTACCTGCAAAAGAAACACCAAGACAAGGAAACCAAGCACATACATATACAAGATAATTAACCATAGCAAATAATCCATAATACCATAAGTGGGGTTAGCAAGCATATGGAAACACCAATGCACACAAGTACACACACACACTCCACATGTTTGCTCTCGGCCATAATGAACCATACATGTTCCCATGTGCACAATGCACACAAAAAAAACCATCAAACATACCACTTCCACTTAGAGCTCCAAAATGCCAAGCAAATAGGCCACATTTACTTGCATTTCTAGTACATGTACAATAGTCAATTAGCTAATCAACAAGTAGACCAAGTATTTTCAATAGCCCATCAAGCAACTAAGGTCATTTGGCAAATTTTAACCATCACTTAGCCACTCTAAACACTTGAACCATGGTACATTACCAAGCAACATCAAGTGTTAGTGAACCCTACCTCAAAAGAGCTTTCGGTTTCAAAGCCAACTTCAAATGCCCAAGTGTTCTTCAATCACAATGCCTACCATAACAATACATAGGCATCAACAACACTTACTCATGGACTATCTACCATGATTTCAATGAAGGACACTACAACATACAAGCTTAAGCTCTCGGTCACAATGCCCAATTCCACATATTTGTGTTATCCATCAAACTAACTCATTACATGATCATCTAATCCTCAATGAACACCACTCATGGCATTATTACCATGTAAGCAAGTGATGAACACTGCAAATTACACTACTTCAAGCCCTCGGCCATAATGCCCATTGCCAAACACTAATGTTCTTCACTCATCCAATCCAACATACAATCACCTAATCATCATTAATCAACGTTCATGGCACCATTACCATGCAATTAGATGAAGAACACCTAATTACACTAATCCATGCTCTCGGCCATAATACCCATTTTCACACTTTAATGTTCTTCATCAATGTAATCCATCATATAATCACCAAATCATCAATTACCCTTATTCATTGGCACCATTCCGATGTAGTCAAATCGAAGAACATAACATTACCTCAAAATGAGCTTCTCGGCCAAACACTAACTTCCACACTTTGATGTTCCTTGCTCAAAATTGCCTAGCATAAGATCAAATAGGCACCAATTAACTTGAATCATGGATAAATTTCCATGTACACAACGGAGAACACCAAGCTATATCAAATGATTCTTTCGGCCAAGACTAGGTTTTCACTTCAACATAACAATTGCTCAATTCACCTAGCTTAACATCGTTTAAGCACTCAATATCCTTGTTCATGGAAGAAATACCATGGATTCAAGGAAAGATAACAAGAAATACCTCAAACCTAGCTTGCTTTGGTTCGGTTCTTCTCCATTTCTCATGAACAAAGCTTCCTATACTTGCTTGATTTCAAGCCAAATGGTGAATGAAGTTCATGAGCAAGCTCTCGGTCAAGAGAAAGCAAGGAAGCCCGAAATGAAACCAAAACAAATGGTGTTGACTTAATTCGGCCGAAAGACACTTGTGCTCAAAATGGCACCAACACAAGTCTTTAACTCCAACTTATTTGCATGGCTCACTAAAGTCCTCACTTGCCCACGGTTACACATGCACCATTAAAACATTGATTCAAATGACACTTAAGTCCAAGCATGGCCCATAATGCCAAGCACAAGACAAACACAAGTACCAATGTACTATAATCACCCATGTGAAACCGGCCATGTAACTAGCTAACAAACTAGTTAGTTTAACTAGTTAACTAGTGAATAGTTCTTTAGTGGTAGACAAGACTAGACTAGCAATCATTGTTGTCTCCCAGAATTTGGCTTAGTATGGCACTAGTCACCTTAAAAACTTGCATGGCCGAAATGATCAACTTAAAGTTGATAGTTCTAATTGTACCACTCATTTAAGTGTACAATTTTATCCCCTTTCTCTGTTTTCTGTCTGTCTTTCCATAGTCTAGTTTCTATGTGCAGTTAAGCCCTGAAAGTTTCCAGCTTTGCACATAGACCACTGTGCTAGTTTCCATAGTTCTCCTTATCCTTCCTTTTTGTTTTCTTTTGTTTTCTTTTGTTTTTCATGGCCTAAGCCAAGCTCTTAGGAGGTACCTAAAAGGAAGGATGTTCGACCTCCCTGAAATCCAGCCTCGGCATTTCTCCATTCCAGGAAACGACAATGCCAGCCTCGGCGGGATGAGTAAGCCATCCTCGGAACTGGGGGTGTCTCCGAGAAAGGTCACCTTCGGGAAATATACTTCTGCAATACCAAAAGTGACCTCAGAAGACAACTTCTTCGAAGAGGTCTCCTCTACCAAAAAGGGGCCTCAGGAGTACGACATAAGCATTTAAGGAGCCTTTGACATATCCCCGATAATCCGCCCCCAGTCACGTCCTTACATGCCTACAGGGATACTCTAGCACACCACTCTCGGGTTACCCAGAGCCCTAGACTGGCAGCCCATGCCGACTAGGTGTCCTCTATTGCCCAAAAGACGTGGCACGCATCCCGCCGAACACGTGTCGTGATCTGGGTAATTATTCCAAAAAAGGGAAGGAGGACATTATTTGAGATAAGATACTTCTTTACTCTTTATCATCTCATTACCTCTAAAATACTCACTTAGGCGTTGGAGGCTCCTGCCCGGAAAAACACTCCGGGGACCTCCTAACCCTTGCTTCCTGTGACTTTCAGGTGATCTTTTCAAAGCACGTTCCTCCTGGACCTTTCTCCATTTCCATAAGCCCCTGCCGCCTCTACCATGACACACGAAGGAGATGCACTTCGCCCCCGTAGCTCATCCCCAGAGCAACGGACAAGTAGAGCTGTCTAACAGGACCATAAAAGATGGTCTGAAAAAGAGATTAGGGGAGGCAAAGGGAAAATGGCCAGGAGAACTTCCTAGTGTGCTATGGAGCTATCGGACAACACCCCGAAGGGCTACGGGTGAAACACCTTTTTCGCTCGTCTTCGGCATAGAGGCTATTATCCCTGTTGAGGTAGTATGGCCATTAATTAGAATACAGGTGTTCAATGAAGTATGAGATGACCTTGGGTTGAAAACCAAGCTCGACCTAGTGGATGAGGACAAAGAAATGGTCGAGCTCAGAAGAAAAGCCTTTCAGCAAAGAGTGGCCATAGTCGCAAACGTGCATGCCAGGCCTAAAGGAATAAGGAAAGGAGACCTCGTCCTTCGAAAGGCCGAGTTCGGACCCCAAAAATTGTCCCACGGGGTGCTTCGGCGAAATTGGAAAGGACCTCACTTGGTACTAGACGAGGTCCGAAAGGGAGTATACAAGCTTGACGACATCGAAGGGGGAGAACTGAAAAATACCTGGCATTCGAATTCCCTAAAGAAATTCTATACTTAGAACTTTTTTCAGAAAGATTGTAGTTACTTTTCCCCGCAGTCGTCAATAAAGACACAAGCCGGATGTTGTCGTGAGATTGA
>SMDT01001888.1:0-64901 GCA_005392925.1 Aquilaria sinensis
CCTTTGCCACTAAGGACAGCTGGGGAGGGTGGCAACAAAATTTTTTCTTTCTGAAGATGGAGGAGGCCTGGTCGCACGTTCCGACCAAGTGGGCTCGGGGAAGGCTGGAGATGGACGTCGTAGATCCGAGGATAATGCTGACTCCCGAGTTGGCTCCTGTATTCGCGGACTTCGATAGACGTATCCATGCCGTCTCCGACTGGGGTTCCGAGGTCTCTTCACGCTCTCTCTACCCCTTCCCCATCAATTGGAAGCTGATGATCGAGGAGGTTCTTCGAGAGTTAGGGGTAGTGAAGGAGCACAAGACAGACCTCGGGATGCCGGCTCCTGCCATCGCTGGGAAGGATTCCTGGTTGGTGAAACTCCTTCGGGAGGAAGTTACTTACGAAACTTTTTATGAGCGTAAGTTATCTCCGAATCCCTTTGTTATAATTTTCACCTTGGACTCACGCTGATGTCTTCTTTCTTTTCCAGAGATGGGCGACGACACTGCTGCTTTTTACAAGTCCCTTTTCCTCGGTCAATCCGAGAAGGGTGAGCAAACGAAGAAGGCCGCCTCCTGAAGGCGGAAAGCGACTGGTGCTGGTCCTTCCTTGGCTAAACGAGCAAGGAAGACTGTTCATCCTCCTCCGCCGGAAGTTCTTGAGGAGGTAAGCGAAGAGCCCGAAGCTGCCGCCGCTCCGCCGCCCGAGGTTGCTGTCGACGTCCCTCCTCGGAGGCCTACTTCGTCGCCTGCTCTTCTGGGTGCCCTGGTGGAGGCTCCTTCTGCCGAGGAGCGGCGTAAAAGCAAAGGCAAGGGGGTTTCTACCGAGGAGGTCTCGGACTCCGATGATGACGTCGCCGAGGTGCCGCCAGGTTCGCTTTCTCAGACAAACTGTGATGCCTTTACTTTTTTGAATTTTGAGATTTACTTGTCTTGACCAGCTTCTTGTTTTGCCGTGCAGGGGAGTTACTTACTCCGGGTTGGGCAGCCGAGCACGCCCGGAAGCGAGCCCTTCGGGATGCCCATATCCCGAAGGGGAAGATCCCGAAGGAGCCTTTCTGGTCGTTTACGGAGGACATGAATTTGTACTCCGGAGACTGCCAGCAAATGGCCAAAGAGATCTCGAAGGGGATGCTTACTGAGGCCTCCTTCAGGGCCATTGCGGAGGCTCACCCGGGCGATGATTCCCTCGCCGTGAAAGTTTCCGAGCACGCTGCCCAGGTATGCTTCACGCCTTTCTTTTTTCCTTTTGATTTCCTCTAAGTGTTTGGCTCTTTTTTTTTTTTTTGCCTTACTGACTTTGCCTTTATTTCTTTGCAGCTGCTGGGGTACGCTGGTTTCCTCAGAGTTTGGGTGGCGAGGCAGACGGCGTTCCGAGTCTCGGCCTTAGAGGTCATAGAAAAAACTAAGGCCACGTGCTCGAAATTGGCTGCCAAGAACACGCAGCTGGCTCAAGCTGCAGAGAAGGAGGTTGCTGCCGTTCGGGAGGAGTTCCTGAAAGAAAAAGAAGAACTTTTGAAGGATTCCTCCCAGAAGATTTCTGACCTCGGCTCCCAGGTGGCGGAGCTGATTTCGGCAAACGAAGTGCATCAAAAGGAGAAGTCAGAGTCTGAGGCTCTCCTGGCGAAGGCGCTTGCTGAGAAGGCCGCGCTCCAAGCCGAGGTCGATTCTTTGAAGAAGGAGCCGAAGAAGAAGAAGATGAAGGCACTGAAGAAGGAGGTCGCAGATCTGAAGAAGGACCTTGACGCCCTTGGGGTCGAGAAGGATAAATCTGACCAGATGACCAAAGTTGGTTTCCAGGACGGCTTCTGCCTCGCTCGGCACCAAGTTCTTCAAAGGTTCCCAGATCTGGACCTTTCTTTCTTGGAGGCCCTAAACATTCCTGAGGGGCCTCGGTGGTCTTGGTCCAAGATTGAGCACCTGAACTTGCCTCTTTCTTTCCCGGCGCCGAAGGTGGTGGAAAAGGACGCAGGAGCTGGTGGCTCCCGGGACGCCGAGATTCCTTAGTTTGTTTTAGGGTCCTTTGCCTTCTTTTCCTTCTTTTTTGTACTTCTTCTTTTGGCAATCTTTCTTCTCTGTAAGCAGATTCATCTCAATAAAGACTCTTTTTGGCTAAGTCTTTTTGCGAGATTTTTCATTTCCCATTGTCCCGAACATGATCGCTCAAGAGACTTCGGAAAATCATATCTGCGCTTATTACGGCGATCACCTTCGCGGAATTCTGGCTTGTACAATTTACACTTAAGAACTTTTCTAAGAAACTTCTGTACTTAGAATATTTTTCTAATTTGTACAATACAATTCTTCCGCGAAATCCTAAGCATAGAATTTTTTCAAGGCATCCGAATGCCAAGTATTTTTTAATTCTACGCCTTCGGCATCGCCGAGTTTGTACACCCCCTTTCGTACTTCGGCAAGAACCAGATAAGGACCTTCCCAATTTGCACGAAATACCCCGTGGGATGGCCTTCGGGGTCCGAATTCAGCCTTTCGGAGAACGAGGTCTCCTTTCTTTATTCCCTTCGGCCTGGCGCGCAAGTTTATAGCCGCGGCCACTCTTTGCTGAAAAGCTTTTCTTCTCAGCTCGGCTGTTTCTCTGTGTTCGCCGACGAGGTCGAGCTTGGTTCTTAGGCCGAGGTCATTTCCACTTTCATCAAATACTTGCACCCGTACTGATGGTCGCACTACCTCGATTGGGATGATGGCCTCTGTACCGAAAACGAGTGAAAAAGGCGTTTCCCCTGTGGCTCTTCGGGGTGTTGTTCGGTAGCTCCATAATACGCTTTGGAGCTCTCCTGGCCATTTCCCTTTTGCTTCTCCCAGCCTCTTTTTCAGACCATCTTTTATGGTCCTGTTAGATACTTCTACTTGCCCATTGCTTTGGGGGTGAGCTACTGGGGCGAAGTGCATTTTTGTTCCGAGGTCACTGATAAATCCCTGGAACCCTTTGTCTATAAACTGGGATCCATTATCAGCTACTAGTACCCTCGGTATGCCAAATCTGCATACGATATTCTTCCATACGAACTTCTGCACTTCTTTTGCCGAGATAGTAGCCAAGGGTTCTGCCTCGACCCATTTGGAGAAATAATCTACCGCTACTACGCAGAACTTCACGCCTCCAGGTGCTGTTGGGAGTGGTCCTATGAGGTCTATGCCCCAAACTGCGAAGGGCCAGGGATAGTCAGCCGAAGTTACCATTTCCGAGGGTGTCCTCTGGATATTCGCGTGTCTCTGGCAATTACCACATTTCTGGACGAACTGCTTAGCGTCCTTTCTCAGGGTAGGCCAAAAGTACCCTTGGCGAAGTATCACTGCTGCCAGGGTGTCGGTTCCAATGTATGAACCACAAGCGCCTTCGTGAACTTCTTCGAGGATCATTTCAGTATCCTCTTCGCCAACACACCTCTGCAGTGGATTTGCGTATCCCTGCCGATACAACTCTTCGCCGATTAGGAAGAATCGGCCGGAGAGTCTTCGCACTTTTGCAGCGTCGCCGGGGTCTTCGGGGAGCGCGTTGTCAGCGAGATACCTTTTTATCGGGTCTTTCCATCCTTTTCCCGAGGTTACTATGCTCAATACTGCGATGCTCGGATGGTCTAGCACCTCGGTGCATGTTTTCGACTTCGCCAAGCAATCTGCTTCGGCGTTATCTCGTCGAGGTACGTTTTCGATCCGTATGGTGTCGAACTCTTGAATGAGCTTTGCTACCAGTTCGTGGTATTTTGCCAAGGTTGGGTCCTTCGCCCCATAGTCTCCTGCCGTTTGTCGAACTACTAGCTGGGAATCGCTGTGGGCCTTTAAATTTCTCACGCCAATTTTTCTGGCTAGGCGCAATCCTGCTATGAGGGCTTCATACTCAGCCACATTGTTGGTGACGTTAAAGCTGAACTTGATAGCCTTCATTACCTCTAGGCCTTCGGGACCTCTGATAATTACCCCAGCTCCCTGGTGTTCGGACCCTGAGGCTCCGTCAACATACAAAGTCCATTCTGGCTCACCTTCGTTTGGATCCGGATGGCTGTCCTCGGTGGTGGGTACTTCGGCAATGAAGTCTGCCAGAGCTTGAGCTTTTATGGCTTTTCGAGGTTCATAAGTGATGTCGTGTTCGCCAAGCTCTATACACCATTTGGAAAGCCTTCCCGAATGATCAACTTTTCTCATGACATCGCGCAGAGGTAGACTGCTTCGGACGATGATAGGGTGAGCCTGAAAATATGGTCGCAGCCTTCTTCCTGCTAGCACCAAGGCATATATAGCTTTTTGCAACAAAGGATACCTGACTTCGGCGCCATGCAGGGACTTGCTTACATAATAAACCGGCCATTGCTTCGGCCCTTCCTCTTTCACAAGGACCGAGCTTACTGCTTTTTCTGTGACGGCGAGGTATAATACGAGGGGCTCTCCCTCGCGGGGTTGCCGCAGAGTGGGCAGACCGGCTAAGTAGATTTTGAGTTCTTCCCAGGCCCTTTGGCAGTCTTCATCCCAAGGATGATCATTACTTCCGAGGTTGTCCTCCTTTTTTGCTGCCTTAGTGAGGACTTTGAAGAATGGTCGACACCGGTCTCCATACCTGGAAATAAACCTGCTAAGAGAGGTTATCCTTCCGGTGAGTCTCTGCACATCTTTTATTGTGGCAGGAGTTCGGAACTCGAGCAGAGCCTTAATTTTTTCTGGGTTAGCATCAATGCCTCTTTCTGATACCATGTACCCAAGGAACTTTCCCGAGGTCACTCCGAAGATGCACTTTTCGGGATTAAGACGGATCCCGAAGGCTCTGAGCTGGTGGAAAGTTTCCTTTAGATCTGCGACGTGGTCGCCAGGCAGCTTGCTCTTGACTATCATGTCATCGACATATACTTCCATGTTTCTCCCTATTTGGTCGTTAAAGACCTTGCTCATCAACCTCTGGTAGGTGGCCCCTGCGTTTTTTAGCCCGAAGGGCATTCTGACGTAACAGTATGTTCCTCCCTCGGTGATGAAGGCGGTTTTCTCCTCATCTTCGGGGTCCATCCTTATTTGATGATACCCACTGAAGGCGTTTAAGAAACTTAGGAGCCCGTATTCGGCAGTTGAGTCTACCAATTGGTCTATCGGTGGGAGAGGGTATGAGTCTTTTGGGCAAGCATCGTTCAAGTTTCTGAAGTCGATGCAGATCCGGAGCTTACTGCTTCCTTCTTTTGTGGCAATAACCACGTTGCTTAACCATTCGGGGTACTTGACCTCCCTGATGACATCAGCGTTCAACAGGTGCTGGACTTCGGTTTTGACAAAGTTACTTTTATGGACTGAGATGCCCCGTTTCTTTTGCCGGACAGGTTTTGCTTCCGGACTTACTCTAAGGCTATGCTGTATTACGTTAGGGTTTACCCCGGGCATATCTTTCGGCGAGTAGGCAAACAGATCTTTATTTGCCAACAGAAAAGATACAAGTTTTTTCTTGTCACCTTCGGCCAAGTTCTTCCCTATTCGGGTACTTTGGCCGGGGACAAGTTCTACTTTTTCCATTTCCGCTTTCGCGGGATCTTCTGCCTCTCCCTTCTTTGGTGCCTTTGCCTCCATCGTCTGTGTGAAGTTGTTTGCCGGAGCTTTTCGTGCCTTGACGAACACCTTCCTTACTTCGCCCTGATCTATGAAGATTTCCGCATCTCCATCCTTGGTGGCAAAAGTGACAGTTAAGTACTTCACATCAGGGCAAATGTGCAGATTTCCCTGTGTCTGTCTTCCAAGGATGGCGTTGTACGATGAAGGGACATTCATGACAATGAACCTTGCCATTGTGGAGGCGAATAATTCAGCAGTCCCATCTACCGAAGTTCCTTTCAGCATTAAGGAGAGATCGATCCATCCGAGGACAGGCAGTTCGGATGGTCCTACCCCGAAAGTAGGCGAGGTGACGTGCTTGAGGTCGCTGCTAGATATGCCCAAGTTCGGCAGTAAGTGTGAAAACAGGACGTCGGCGTTTGATCCATCGTCGAGCAACACTCTCTTGACGTCCCAGTTTCCTATCCTCGCCATGATCAACAGCGGATCGTCATGGGGAAAGATGACGGTGGAACCATCCTTGAGGGCCAGTTTCTTAGTTGGACTCTGATATTCCATGACTGCTATTTCTCTGGCCTTCCTCTTTCTTTCCGAGGATGGGAGCCCCGTCGTGATTGTTTGTATTATTCCCGCAGGAGGTGGAGGGCGCCTTTTCAGACTTCGGTTCCTCCGCCTGTCGGAGTCGTAGTCCTCATCTTCTGCCTTTCCTTCCTCCTCTTTTCTCCCTTTCAGGGACGACATCCGCAGATAACGTCGAAGTTGGCCCAGTTTTATCAGCGACTCTATATACTTCTTCAATTGGAAGCAGTCTTCGGTGTCGTGGCCGTGGTCGCGGTGAAACTGGCAGAACTTCTTTATGTTCTTCTTGTTATCAGCGATCATGGCCCTTGGCCGCTGAATCTGAGTCCCTTGCCTTTCCATTGTCATGAGGATGTTGGTTCTCGTGGTGTTCAGGGGTGTGAAAATTGGGAGTTTCCTTCCCCGCATTCTCCGAGGTCGGCCTGCCTGTTCGGTTGGATACCGGGTTTGCTGGTTGGACCCTTCGGCCCGGGTGTGATGGACTTCGGTCCACCCATTCTCAGCTCTTCGGCCGTCATGTGCTGTTCGGCCCTTCGGTAAAATTCGCCAAGCGTGTCCGGGGGGTCCTTGGAGAACTCGTAAAACAGCTGTGAGTCCCTCCGAAGGCCCCGCGTCATGGCGAGAATGCGTATTTCGGGCCGAAAGTCCGGGACACTCAAAGCTTCTCTGTTGAATCTTTCGACATAGTCGCGGATGGTTTCTCCATTTCTTTGCGCTATGTCGAACATTTGGACAGGCATCTTCGCCGTTGGCCGACTTCCAATAAATTGCTGCGTGAAGGCCGTGGATAACTCCTGGAACTCCGTGATGGTTCCTGGAGCCAATGAATTATACCACGCAGTTGCTGGTCCTGTGAGGGTGACCTCGAAACATTTGCACAAGGTAGCGTCGTCGGCACCGTGCATCATCATGCTGCGTCTGTACTTGGTCAGATGGGCCTGTGGATCAGTGCGGCCATCATAAGTTTCCAGCCGAGGTACTCTGAAGTCGCCTGGCATGGCTGCCCCAACTACAGCTTGGGTGAACGGGGACTCATCCCCACAAAAGGTTCCAGACAGCCTGGCCCAGACGGGTTTGCGGGCTACCTATTTTTCCACCCTGTCTAGTCTCGCTAGTATCCTCTCCATAAGGATCATGGCACTAGGTTCTTCCTCTGGGAAGGGAGATTGCCAGCGCCTCTTCGGGGAGTGAGTTCGGCGTCGGGGGGACAGGGACTTCGCCTCAGGCGACGAACTCCTTCGATGTGGGATTTTGGGTTGCTTGGACCCTGTTTGTCCCGCAAGCCGTGCCCCGAGGGGCATGTTTTCCGTTGAAGACTCCTCACGCGGGTCTCCGCTTCCCGAACTACGATGGGTTGGCTTGGGGCTTCTCTCCCGAGGGCGTGCTGGCGAGGGAGGCCTTTGGGCCTGAGTTTGTTGTGGCCACCTTCGGTCTATCTGCTGTGTCATTTCAGCCACAACAGAACGCTGAAAGTCACGTAGAAAGCTCATAGTAATGACTAGAGGGCGCTCTTCCTCGGGCGCGGAAGTCCCTGGAAGGGTTTGCTCAGTAGCCGGTTGAGCTCCAGGCGCGGACGGGGCCCTCGGGAGTCCCTTGTCCTTCGAACGCCGAGTTTCAACAACGGCGACCTCAGAGTGCTTTCCCACAGACGGCGCCAAATGATGCCCAGCAGCATCTTCGTTGAGTGACATTGTGACTTCTGGAAGGACTTCCTGAGAGGGAGAACGCCTGGAGCCCAGATTTCCCAGGGGAGTGTGCCTGAAAAGCTCAAAAGAGAGGGTTAGGAGGTCCCCGGGGTGTTTTTCCGGGGAGGAGCCTCCGACGCCCAAGTCAGTGTCCTGAGAAGGTAAAGGGGGAGCACTAAGGTTTTAGTGGCCTTGCCTGTTTGTGTTTTCTCAAGGAGAGGGGTCTGATCAAGGATCGATCCTTTGCCAGGGTTTGTTTCCTGGTATTTATAGGAGTGTCCAGCCCGTTCAGATCATGACACGTGTTCGGTCAGATCTTTTTTGTACCTTCGGGCGTAGGGGACAAGTAGCTGTTTGCAGGCTCCTCGAGCCTTGGTCCGAGACAGGTCGTGACAAGACCTGGAGATACGTGAGAAGACCTGGATGGCGTCGGCGTGTCAAATCGCCGTTTGAGGCAGCATGTAGCGCCTGTGGGCGACATCTCAGAGGCTCCTTAAATGCTCATGCCGTACTCCCGAGGTCCTCTGGGCGAGGTCGTCTTTGACAGAGATGCCCTTCCTCGGGAGCTATGCTCATGGTTTCGGGGAGTTCCCTGGTTCGGAGGTTCCGCCTTCGGGGAGATCCTCTTCTGCTTGCAATAGTCAGTTCTTCATATTCGAAAGTGATCCACCCAATCCCCCCGGGGGAGCCGGCAACATCTTTGAAATCCCTGGTGTACTAGCCATAGTCCTAAGTTCGAGGCTCTTGACTTCGCTCCCTCCGAGGTCAGTGATAGCGCCTTTTTCGGATGACGCCAGGCTTCCCGATCACACTTTCGGCAGGAAGTATGTTCTAAAAGAGGCAATAGCCCTTTGGCTATACATACATCAATGAGATTAAGAGAAAAAGTGTCTAAGGGACAAACCTGGCGCAACCTCAGCGACATCATCGTCGGAGTCTCTGACCTCCTCCACCTCAGCAGGGTCATGTTTAGTAGCGAAGGTGAACTTGAACTTTTTGCTCCCAGATCCCCGAGGTAGCATGAAATAAAAGCCACCATTTGGAACCGGATAGAGCTTGTAGTACTACATGAACAGGATAAAATGAGGCTCTATTCCGAAGACCCCACACATGTAGAGGAAGGCATTGAAATAACAGTACGAGTTCAGAGGGAGCTGATTCACGGCTATGCCATGAAATTGGCAAAAGTCACAAATCATCATCGGGGGAGGAAACCGAAGTCTGGCCTTCAGTTGGGCTCGGAAAACGGTAACCTCGTCACTGTGGTTCATAAAACTATAATGACTGAGATGAGGTAACCTCGTGACGACATAGGAAGGAAGGAAAAATTTGGTTGTCAACTTCTCTAATTTCTCTGAAGTGGAGCAACAAGGGTGAGACATGAGAGGCTGCCAGCTCTCAGGGATGGGTTCAACAGACATAAGGGGGACAACTTCAATGGGAGCAAGGGGGACAGGTGAAGACATAGTCAGTTAAAGAAAAGTGACCTTAGAAAAAGAATGGAGGGTGTTCGGGAAGAAGAAAAATGACTTCGGAAAGCTAGAGAAAGCAGAAAACGAAGGAACCGAAGGACCTCTAGAATCAGAACCAGCCAAAAGTTTTGCCAAAATCAGGGTTTAAGGACACCGCCATGAAAGGTGGCCAGAAATCGCACCGCCGTTAACATCACCGCAAAGAAAGAAGAAAAGGCACGAAAGCAGACGAGAGCAAAGTAAAAGCAAATAAAGGTTATGACGAAAGGAGGTTTATATAGATCGAGGAAGGGTAGCCAAATTGGCATCATAATTGCTCCGCAAAGACAAAACGTTGCCATAATTGCTCCTTGCACGCGAAAAGACACGTCTGTCGTAACCGACGTGACCATTCCCAACCAGCGCCAGCCATGTGTCACCCATCACGAGAAACTAGGATGCTTTCTCTGACATCTCGAGAACCCGGGCAGCCACTCCAGACTGACACGCCTAGTTTCGAGACACGACAGTCCACTGACCTACGGCAGAAAAAGTAAAGAAACTGGGTATTTCGAGAACACCAAAGGGCAGACATGTGACACCTGTCCGAACAAGGCTTGTCTCCTAGTGGCAAAGTGCCTTCTCTGCGAACGTCACATTCCGAGTCCTAAAAAGCATCCCCAAAAGGACCACTAGCCGAAGTCTTCACTCCAGCTTTCCGAGGGGGGCATGTGATAGGCGAACTGCTATCGCCCCGACCACCCGAGGACTTCGGCCAAACACCACGCTCGGGAAAATCTGGCATCACCCACGAGGAACGCTAGTACTGACCTCAAAAAAGAAGGAGTCTGATGCCTTGGGTACATGATCTCGATAGTCTGCCAACGCCCTCGAGGATGACAGTACCAACCTCGGGAAACTAGCGTATTTTTCTCCCTCGGGAAGACGGCCGAACTGGCTTCGGGGGAGAAGGACCGGCCACCTTCGGCAGGAGAAAATCCCCCCGAATGAGTAACTTCAGAGCTAGGGGATCCCTCAAACTACCGGTACGATGCCGGGAAAAGGCCCCTCACTTCGAAAGGCGACCTCAACCAAAGGGACCTCAGGGGTACGGTAGAAGCAATTAAGGAGCCTTTGACATGTCGCCCGCACACACTACACGCCGCCCTAATACGCACTCTGACACGCCGACATCGTCTACGTCTTTTCATGAAGGGCTATGCTCGCCCTAGCCCATGGCCCGAGGGGCCTGCAGGCGGCTAGAGGCCCCCACGCCCAGAAAGGAAAAATTACATCTGACTGAACACGTGTCACAATCTGAACGGCCACCTCCTCTTATATATATCGGGGAAATGGCCTCAGTAGGGGATCTCTTCTCCCCCTCAAAACACTGACTTGGGCGTCGGAGGCTCCTCCCTAGAAAAAGACTCATGCCCTTCTCCACTAAATGTAGGAAAAGGAGCACTAGAATGGAACTAAGATCAAGAGTATTTTATACTCTTTTTGTTGGTAAAAAGGTTTGTGTGTACACATGTGTTTGCTCAATATTCTAAGTATTCTATGTATTATGGGTTGCTTGTGAAATAAGCTAACTAAGTGTGGACTTTATGTGTAGGACTTGGAGTCTAGAGTCGTGGGACAAAGTCTTAAGGTGGAATGTGTTCTAAGCCTCTATGTGTATTCTTGCCATGATTATTCATGTGCTATGTATTCGGTTTTCTTTAAAAACCAAACCTATGTTTTTAAGTGTTTATGGACATTTTCAGGTACTTAAGTAAAAAGGCATGTTAACAATGAATCTAAGTATATTCGGCCATGTTATGTGTTTATGACTTGTATGATGGACTTTTGGGAGTTATACATAATTTTGGGCCTAAGATAAAAGTTGAAAAATATGCATGATTGTTATGGTAAGCCCATACGAAATCATGCATGTTTCAGCCTTATTTGGTAGGTTTAAAGATGATTATCGAGTAAACATGAGCATGTAAAACAAGTTTTCAAAACTTGATCTGGTGATTTGGTTGTCATGCATATACTTGGCTATGTTTCAAAATGAGCTTGAAATGAATACACAAGTTCTACATAAGTACTAGCTTGTTTTTTAGAGCATGAAAATTGACTTTAATTAAGTAACTAATGAGCTAGTACTGATAATGTCCTGGGAACATGCCCAAATGCCTGAATCAAAAAAATGCCCCTTTATAAATTTCGCTGCATGATTAGATAATTGGGCTTGAGCATGAGCTAGGGGCTAAGTTGGGCATGACAATACAAGTTTTTCTTTTTCCCCTTCGGCCAATTGTTTCTCGACTCAGGTACTTCAGCTGGGGACTAATTCTATATCCTTATTTTCTATTTTCTTATCATCTTTCTCTCTTCTTGTGGTTTCTGTTGGGTTTCGGGAGCCAAACAGCGCAGCGGAATTTAACCGAAACCCTCCAGGATCCAAGTGAAACGGGGTAAACCGGGTGTTCGAAAATTTCATACCTAATTTTCGGTTGAGATCTCTCACTCAACTGTAGAGTCGAATCACAAAACCTGAACAGTTGACGTGTTCAGGCTCTCTATGGTATCCACACGAGCCTCTCGGGATCACCACGCTTCCACCACGTCCCGGCAGATGCGTTTCTCTTGCGCACGCAGTGCTAGCTTGCGTCCTCCAAGGAATTGCAAGAGAAGAGTGCGGCTGTCCTTTTTGGAGGCTAGGGCAAGGAGACCTGCGAATTTCTCACTTAAAAGTTGTATTTATAGTGAGACTCAACTTCCAGGCCTAATGGGTTTCAAAGCCCTAATCCAATTAGGATTTAATTTCGGGCTTAATAATGGCTCAACTCCTTGGCCCATTATTAATACGAAATTAAAGTGAAACCATAACCCAAATAATTAGCCCATGCACTCTAATGATCCAAATAGCTCTATGTGTGCGACCCAATAGGCTCTTGCCATGTTGGCAATGATCATAAATCACATTTATGATCATAAGCAATGAGCGGTGTCTAGCAACACATCATTGCTACCCAAGTGACAAGATTGTCGGTGAATCGACTAAACCTTTATGATCATCACCGATATATGCCATTGTCCCTTTGTCCAAGATATCAAGACTAAGCACGAGACATGGAATGTGTCACTCTCGTATAGCCCAATCTTTGGTTTCTTGATTACCGAGTAGACCAACTTAAACTGACGACATTGATATCATATATCAACTCATCGAAGCATGGCCATGCATTTTCTAAGTCTCACTCTATCAAGGGGCCCAAAGATATCACTCCCGTTACATAGGAGGGACAAATCCCATCTTGATCATACAAATCCCTCCGCATGATATGTGACATACCCAATGACCTCCTTCAAGTTCACTCAGTTACGAGCAACAAAGGAAAGTATCAAAGTATGTGACTCACATGTAGGGAACCTTGTTGATCTTAGGTCGAAGGACTACATATACCATGATCACTATGAGAATCACTTATGACACTCATATAACGATCCATGAAGTGTTCTCATGGTGGGTCGGTCCAGTACACAAGTTCTCCAACTTGTACCCATATGTAGACTAGATATCTCATATTAGTCTCCACATATGCTAGTCATTATGTATTATTGCAACCCGCTCCACAATAATACTAGACTAGGGACGTTTAAGAATATCATTATTCTAGGGTTACAATTATGCTTATTACGTTACGCAGAAACAAAACAACAAACATAATTGCTGGATTAATGCCTCAATAAAATATCATGACTCAATGTGCAAAAATACAATCATCTCATGATTGGCTTTTTGGGCACAATACTAACAGTTTCTTCGGTAGTGGTACCTTTTTCCCCGATAGTCTGTGTATGGACTTTGGCGGGACTCCTTTTTTTCTTTGACAAACACCTTCCTGACCTCAGATTGGTCAATGAATATCTCTACGTCTCCTCCTTTGGCTTAAAAAATGACTGTCAAGTATATGACATCTGTTCAGAGATGGAGATTGCCCTGTGTTTGCCTCCAGATGATGGTGTTGCACGATGATGATACATATATGACTATGAATCTTGTCGCAGTGGATCAAAGAGTTCTTCTCCCATTCTGGCTAAAGTGCCTTCTACCATAAGTGGGAGATCAGCCCATCTGAGTACGGGAAGTTTGGCTGGTCTTACTTTGAACATGGGAGATGTCATTAGCTGGAGATCATTCTCTGTTATGCCTAGTTTTGGCAACAAATGGGTGAAGAGGACGTCAGCCTTTGAGCCATCATCTAGGAGCACCCTCTTGACATCCCAGTTTCCTATCCTTGCCATTATCAAGAGAGGGTCATCATGGGGAAACTTCACTGTAGACCTATCCTTCCGAACAAGCTTGTTCATTGGGTTGTCGAATTCCATCTTCATAGTTTCCAGAACCTTCCTTTTTTTCTCAGCCAAGGGTGTACCAGTTCTGATTGTTTGGATTATACCTGCCAGAGGTGGTGGGTGCTTCCTGGGACATCAGTTTTAATGATGGTTAGAATCATAGACCTCATCCTCTCCTTTCCTATCTTCTTCCTTTCTTTCTCGCACTTAAGGCAACGGCATCCGTAAGTAGCAATGAAGGTGCCCTTGCTTGATCAAAGGTTTGATAGAGTTTCTTAGTTCAAAGCAATCCTCAATATTGTGCCCGTGGTCCTAATGAAATTGGCAGAATTTCTTCATGTTCTTCATGTTGTCAAAGGTCATGGCCATCGAACGCTGGATTGCGGTTCATTGCCTTTCTAGTGCCATCAGGATGTTAATTCATGTACTGTTTAGGGGGGTGAATGGTACTAGCCTCTTCCTTATTGCTTTCTGAGGTCTACCCCTTCCCTTGTTGAAATATCAAGGTTGGTGACCCTGACCCTCGGAGTGATTATGCTCAAAATTTCAGCCGCCCATCCTTAGCTCCTCGGCTGTCACCTGTTGCTCATCCCTTATATAGAATTCCCCGAGGGTGTTAGGAGGATTCTTAGAGAATTCATAAAAGAGCTGTGAGTCCCACCTTAGCCACCTAACGATAGTGAGGATTTGGATTTCAGGTTGGAAGTCCGGCATAGTGAGAGCTTCTCGGTTAAACCTCTCAACATAGTCCCGAACGGTCTCCCCATTCTTTTAGGCTATGTCAAACAATTGGAGCGGCATCATCACCATTGGTTTGCTCCTGATGAACTGCTGGGTGAAGGAGGTGGATAACTCCTAGAAACCCATTATGGTTTAGGGTGCCAGGGAGTTATACCACGCAGTTGCCGGTCCTAACAGAGTGACTTCGAAACATTTGTAGAGGGTGGCATCATCGGTACCATGCAATACCATGCTCCTTCTGTACTTCATCAGATGGGCCTGTGGGTCACTGCACCCATCATATGTGTCTAGATGTCGTACTTGAAAATCACTGGGCATTGGTGCCCCTACAATAGTACAAATGAAGAGGGACTCCTCTCCGGTAAAGGTCTCTGATAGCCTTGACCAAACATGTTTTCAAGAGACCTATTTTTCCACCTTTTCCTACCTCTCCAAGATTTTCTCCATCAGGACGGTAGTACGCTCATTCCTTTGCTACCTGGGAACTACTGGCAGGGGAGAATAGCATCATCTTCTTGGTGAGTAACTTCATTGGCGTGGTGACAGGGACTTCTTATCTGAGGATGGACTTCACCGGTGGGAGGTTCTGTGCTCTCTCGATCTTGCTCTTGTAGGGCAATGTCCCCGGAAGGGTATGTTCTCCATTGAGGACTCATCATGAGGGCTTTCGTTACCGGAGCTCCGGCGAGCTGACTTATGACTATTCTCCGAACGGGTGTCTGTAGAAGATGCCCCTTTTGAATGTGCTTGTGACCATATTTGGTCGAGTTTTTGTGTCATCTTAGGTATAATAGAGCGCTGAAAGTCACATAGAAAACCCATTGTGACCATCAGCGGACACTCGTCCTCCAGCATGGAAGTATCCCCAGTAGGCTGTTCAGTCGTTGCTTAAGTCTCCAGAACAGCGACTTAGGGGTGAGTTCCCACAGATGGCACCAAATGATGCCCAGTCACATCCTCGTTGTATGAAATGCTAGGCCTGAGAGAGAGACTTCCGGTGAGAAGGTATCTGTAAAACCTTGAAGAATGGGGTTAGGAGCTCCCTGGAGTGTATTTCAGGAGGAGGAGTTTCCAATGCCCAAGTCAGTATACGGGAAAAAGTTGCTAAGAAAAAAGAGTAAGAAAAAGAGAGAGAGCCCTGTGTCATTATCTGGGAGCCCCCCAAGTATTAATAGGAGGACTAGGGAAAAAGGCCATTGTGCCTAGTTTGAGCAAATCAAGACACATGTTCGATAGAATCTGGTCCGTACCTTTGGAGAAGGGAATCTTCAGGTGGCCATAGGTATCTCTGGCCAAAGGGTGGGGGCATGTGCAATGCTTCTTGTCAAAGATCCCTCAATTGTTTTTGTCATCTCTCCATAAGACCCCTTGGGGGATCTAAGACCCCTTCAGATAGGAATCTCAACTGAGGGCGACTAGAGATGGCCATTCAGATGGGCAGACATATCTTTGGGAGACATTTCCTATCAAGGTTGATAGACCTATGTTCCCAAGGTTGGTAATGTACATTCCCAAGTAAGCTAAGAACCTTTTTCTGGAGTTGGTCATACATACTTCCGAGGGTGGTGTGGAGAATTCTTCCAAGGTTGGTCGAGTGAGTTTCTAAGGGTGGTGTTAGCTCTGGCAATATGAAGGCTCAGTGGGCGATAGCCTTTCGGCTATCACAAATATGCCTACTTCTTACTTATGAAACTCACAGACTCCTTAGAGAAGTTAGCCCAGATGTATGTCTAGGAGATAGTGAGACTACGTGGAGTGCTAGACTCCATTGTATCTGATAAAGATACAAGATTTATAGCTCGGTTTTGCAGTGCTTTTCATAAAGCACTAGGACCCAAAATTCCCCTAAATACTGCTAATCATCCTCAGATAGATGGGCAATCTAAAATGGTGATGCATATACTAGAAGACATGCTTAGGACCTAAGTGTTGGATTTCAAAGGTAAATGGGACCGATACTTGCCATTGGTGAAATTCTCATATAACATTAGTTACCAAAGCACCATTGGCATGACACCTTATGAAGCATTATATGGGAAAAGGTGCATGGCACCTTACTTGATGCCTGTTGGCATCTTTGCTGTATGACATGGTGAGCCTGGAAGGGAATTCCAGGGAGAAGGGCATCTGAGTAAGTGACTTCCGGGGAGGGATTGCCTAAAACACTCAAAGAACAAAGTCAGGAGGTCCCTGGAGCATTTTTCCGGGGAAGGAACCTCCGACACCCAAGTCAGTATTAATGAGATGAAAAGTGATAAGTAGAGAATAAAAAATATGTTTCTCTTGAGAGTCCTGTCCCCCTTACTAAGGTCTTTTGCCAAGCATTTATAGAAGGATGTAAGGAGAAGTCCGTTTGACATGGCCCGCTTAGATCACGACACGTGTTCGGTTGGATGCAGTCTGTACCTTTGAAAATGGGGACCTCTAGCCAGCCGTAGGCGGTCTTGGTCAGGAGTTAGGGCCGCGGGAGGCCTGCATGTCAGGACATAGACAAGGGTGGCATGTCAAGACGTGTACGAGGGTGGCGTGTCAGAACGTGTATGAGGGTGGCGTGTTAGAGGCCCCTTAACCATTTTTGTCATATTCTTGAGACCCCTTCGGTGAAAGAGACCCCCTCGGCATGGAGGACTCCTTTCGGAGGATGTTCTCCTCTTCCGAGGATGGTGAGTCTACGTATCCGGAAGCTAGTCAAGTCATCTTACAGAGGGTGGTAGAGCACCGCGTTCCCAAAGTTAACACTATCACTCCCCGAAGGTGATGGTGGATCACCGAGGACGGGGGGTCGGGAGATCTCACCCTATCTTATTGAGGTTGGCGCTCATATTGCTTGAGGGTGATGCTCGCCCTTACCAAGGGCGACGTTTTGGCAGAGCTTGGGGTTCTAGAGGGTAATAGCCCTTTGGCCATCACATGCCCCCCCTCTGAAAGCCGAAGTGATTAATTCGACGTGTAGACTCTCAGAGTACTTCGTGGGTTCCATTTATGAAGGCCAACAGTTATCTTGGGCAGGGGACACTTTGTTGTCCGAGGGTGTGCCTTCCCAGTTGAGGTAGCTTGTAGAGGCTACTTCTCATCTCTTAGTTAGGCCCTTGGCTTTTTCTCGAAGTGTGTTCCTCCTTTCAAATTTTATGCCACGTGTTAGCGAAACATCATGTCTCATAATTAGTCAAGCACGCCTCTTAAGATGGGCCTATCTAGGCATCCGTGTTATCAGGAGGCGTGCCCTCGTTTCCTTTGTTAGACGACACGTGTCACACGGCGATTGGGGGACAGTGGCATCGGTTATATTAGTCGCATCTCATCGCCTTTAGCAGGTAATTATGGCGATGATTCACCTTTGAGGGGCAGTTATGGCAACGATTCGCCTACCCCCTTCGGCCTATATAAACCTTCTTTCCCCTTCTGGCCCTCATTTGTTTTCCTTTGCTTCTGTCCTGCTCTCATCTGTTCTCAAGCTCTTCCTTTTCTTTTGTGGTGGTGTAAGCGGCGGAGCAATTTCCGGCAACCTTTTATGATGGCATCTACTAATCCGACTTCGGCAAATGTTTCGGTGGGTTTCCCTTCCAAAGGTCCCTCAGTTTCTTCAGTTCCCATTTTTTCTAGAATTCGAAGTTATTTTCTCATTTCCGAAGTCCCTTGACATTCTTTCCTGAAGCCATTTTTTTTAGCCGAACATGTCTTCCCCTGACCCAATCATGTCCGTCTAAACTACTCCTAAGAGCTGGCTTCCTCTTATGTCTCATCCGTGTTGTACCACTTCGGAGAAATTAATGAAGTGGATGACTAAATTTTTTTGTTCATTCTTATGCCATTATCTGGTTACCCCATCCTGGCCTGTTCAGCTTCATGAATAAATCGGATGAGGTTACTATTTTTCGAGCCCAACTTAAGGCCAGACTTCGGTTTCCTCCGCCGAAGATGATTTGCGACTTTTGCCAATTCCATGGCATAGCTGTGAATCAGCTTCCTCCCAACTCCTACTCTTACTTTAAAGTTTTTCTCTGCATGTGTGGGGTTTTCAAGATAGAACCCCATTTCATCATCTTCATGTAGTATTACAAGCTCTATTCGGTCTCGAAGGGTGGCTTCTATTTCATGCTACCTCCGGGATCTAGGAGCAAAAAATACATGTTCACCTTTGACACCAAGGACAGTTGGTGAGGGTGGCAAAAGAAGTTCTTCTTCCTGACGGTGGCAGAGGCGTGGTCGCACGTGCCGACTTGGTGGGCCTAGGGGTCGCTGGAGACGGATGTTGTTGATCCCAAGAAGTTGCTAACTCCCGAGTTAGCAGCGAGGTTTGAGGATTTCGATAGCCGTATCCGAGTTGTTGTCGACTGGGATGCCGACGTCCCACCATGCTCCTTGTATTCTTTCCCCATCAGGTGGGATCTCATGACCGAAAAAGTTCTTCGGGAGTTAGGGGTGATCAAGGAGCACAAAATCGATCTCGACATGCCAGCTCCTACCATTGACGGGAAGAAGTCATCGCTGGTGATGCAACTTCATAAGGAGCTCACATACGAAGCCCTTGTTGAGAGTAAGTTGCTTTCCAAATTTTGATATAAGTACCCCTTTGGACTTACACTGATATTTCCTTCCTATTTTAGAGATTGGCGACTAGTCAGCTGCCTTCTACAAGTCCCTCTTCCTCGGTTAGGCCGAGAAGGGGGAACAGAAGAAGAAGGCCGCCCTGAAAAGACGGAAGGCATCTGGGGGGGGGCCATCCTTGGCCAAGAAAGCGAAGGACCCTCTTCCCCCCTCCAGAAGATGTTGAAAAGGTCGAGGACCAGGCTTTCGTCCACGCCGACCCGCCATCAGAGCTGGCTATTAACTTCGCTTCCCGGAGTCCTGTCACTTTGGCAGATATCCTGGGCACTTCGGCAAGAGACCCTTCTACCGAGGAGCTCAAAGAGCGAAGATGAAGCAAGGGCAAACACATCCCTACCGAAGTGGAGGAAGTCCATGATTCCAATGATGACATTGCCGAGGTTCTGCCAGGTTTGCCCCTTAGCCATTTCCTTATAAACTCAGCCATTTTTAGCATTCTCAATCTTATAGACATATGGCTAAGGGACAATGTATTGATGGAACTGCAGCGTGACTTTGCAGAGGAACTGGCGCCCTCGGCATGGATGGTTGAGCACACCTGGAAGTTGGTCTTTTGGGACTCCAATATCCTGAAGGATAAGGTTCCGAGGGAGCCTTTTTGGTCTTTCACGGAGGACATGAATTTGTTCTCCGAAGACAGCTAGCAAATGGCTCCCCAAATGGCGAGAGGCGTGCTCACCTAAGCCATTTTCAAATCTCTAGCAGATGAATCCCGGAACGAGGAGGTCCTTGCTGCGAGGATGTCCCAACATGCTGCCCAGGTATTCTTTAGACCCTTCATCTTTTCTCCAAATTTTTTGAAGTGTTTGGTTTTTTTTGTAAAACTTCTCCAAATGTCCTTTTTTTTTGTAGCTCTTTGCGTATAGCTGATATTTCAGAGCTTGGGCAGCAAAACAGTCTTCGGTCTAATCTTGGGCCGAAGAGCGTTTGGAGAAGGCCAAGGTATTTTGTGCCAACTCGAGCGTCAAGAATGCCGAGCTGAGCAAAATAGCCAAGGAGGAGGTTGCCAAACTTCGTGAGGAGTCCTTGAAGGGTTAGAAGGAGCTCTTAAAGGATTTCTCCCAGAAGATGTCTGACCTAGTTTCGAAGGTTGTTTAACTGACTTCAGCCAACGAGGCCTACCAAAAGCAGAAGGAGGAAGACTTTGCCTTCCTGACGAAGGCCCTTGCTGACAATGCCGATCTTCAGGTCGAAGTCGATGCGCTGAAGAAGGAGACAAAGAAGAAGAAGAAGATGAAGAACCTCAAGAAGGAGGTCACTGAGTTGAGGAGCAACCTAGACAACTTGTATGCTGAGAAAGACAAGGCAGATCAAGCAACCAAAGTCCCTTTTCAAGACAGCTTTTGTCTGGCTCGGCACCAAGTCTTGGCGAAGTACCCCAACTTGACCTCTCCTTCTTAGCTGCTTTGGACATACCCGCGGGGCCTCGCTAGACCTGGTCAAAGATTGATCATCTCAATCTGCCATTTGCTCCTCTTCCAGCACTGAAGGTTGCAACAAAGGATGTTGGGGATGAAGCATCTCAGGATGGTGGGGTCCCTTAAGTGTCTAGGGCTTCACTTTTCTTTTTCTTCTTCTTTGTAACACTCTTCTTGTAATCTCCTCCTTGTAATAAGGCTCGTTTTAATAAAATTTCTTTTTCTTCAAAAATTTGGCTAAGTCTCAAGGCAAGCTTCTCCTTAAATAACCTCCGGTTTCAAGAGTTAGTTTGACCACTTTCGGTCTAGGAACATTGGGAAGATATTTTTCTCACTTTTTATCAATCATCTTTGGCACAACACCGGCTTCGGCGAATATCTTTTGACAAAGCTTTGCCTGTTTTTATTAGCCATGTTCGGTACATGCTCCTTCAGAGAAAAATGTGTGTTTTTCGCAAGTAAATACTCGTACCCTGTTCAGTAAGATTTCTTAGGTGGTGCTATTTTTCCCAGAGAATTTTTCTATACTTACAAAAATTTCTAAGTGTACAACTTTCTGAAAAATTTTTACGTGTAGAATTTTTTCAAGGCATCTGAATGCCATGTATTTTTCAGCTTTCCACCTTCGTTGTTGCCGAGCTTATAGACTCCTTGCTGAACCTGGTCAAGGACCAAATAAGGCCCTTCCCAGTTTGCCCGAAGTACTTTGTGAGATGGTCTCCGGGGCTCAAACTCAGCCTTTCGAAGAACAAGGTCTCCCTTCCTGATTCCTTTTCACCTGACATGCTCGTTCGCAGCTATGGCTACCCTTTGCTGAAAAGCTTTTCTTCTGAGCTCAGCCATCTCTCTGTGTTCATCAATTAGGTCAAGCTTAGTTCTCAGCCCGAGGTTGTTTCCTTCTTCATCGAACACTTGTATCCTGACCGATGGCTGAACCACCTCGATAGGAATAATGGCCTCTGTGCCGGAAACGAGTGAAAAAGGTGTCTCACCTGTGGCTCTTCGGGCCATTGTCCGATAGCTCCATAGCACACTAGGAAGTTCTCCTGGCCATTTTTCTTTTGCTTCTCTCAATCGCTTTTTCAAACCATCCTTTATGGTTATGTTAGACACTTCTACCTGTCCGTTGCTCTGAGGATGGGCTACCGGGGCGAAGTGCATTTTTACCCCTAGGTCGGCGATGAATTCTTGGAACCCCTTATCAATGAACTGAGAACCATTGTCGGCCACTATCACCCTCGGTATGCCAAACCTACATACGATGTTCTTCCAGATGAATTTCTGTATGTCCTTCACCGAGATGGTTGCCAGGGGCTCTGCCTCTATCCATTTGGTGATGGAATCTACTGCAACCACACATAAATTTTCTCCTCCGGGTGCATTTGGGAGTGGCCTGATGAGGTCAATGCCCCACACTGCAAAGGGACAAGGGTAGTCAGTCGAAGTTATCATTTCCAAGGGTACCCTCTGGAAATTTGCGTGTCTTTGGCAATTATCACATTTCTGGACAAACTGCCTTGCATCCTTTCTTAGGGTGGGCCAAAAGTACCCCTGGCGGAGTAGTACTCCTACCAAGGGGTCAGTTCCTATGTGGGAACCACAGGCTCCCTCGTGGACTTCTTTGAGGACTGTCTCGATGTCCTCTTCGCTGACACACCTTTGTAGTGGACTTGCATACCCCTATCGGTATAACTCTTCTCCAATTAGGAAATATCATCCGGAACATCTTCATACTTTTGCTGCTTTACGAGGGTCTTGGGGAAGCTCCGAGGTTGTAAGATACTTTTTTATGGGATTTTTCCATCCTCTTTCCGGGGTTGCTATGCTCATCATCACTATGCTTGGGTGACTTAGTACTTCGGTGGACTTTTTTGACTTTGCCAGAGCATCTGCTTCAGTATTGTCTTAGTAAGGCACGTTCTTAATGTGTACTGTGTCGAACTCTTGAATGAGCTTTGAAACAAGCTCGTGATACTTTGTCAAAGTTGGGTCCCTAGTGCTATAGTCCCCTACCATCTATCGGACCACTAGCTGAGAATCGCTATGGGCCTTCAGGTTTCTCATGCCAATTCTTCTACCAAGGCACAAAACTGCTATGAGGGCTTCATATTCTGCCATATTGTTGGTGACATTAAACCCAAATTTGATGGCTTTCATAACTTTCGCACCTTCAGGACCACGAAGAATTACTCCAGCTCCTCGGTGTTTGAAGCCGGAGGCCCTGTCGACAAACAGAGTCCACTCAGGTTCATTATTCCCGAGGCTAGGTTGACTTTCTTTGTCAATGGGTACCTCGGCAATGAAATCTGCCAATGCTTGAGCTTTTATTGCCTACCTCGGCTCATAAGTGATATCATACTCGCCGAGCTCGATGCACCACTTCGACAGCCTTCCCGAGTGGTCTACCTTCTTCATGATATCTCAAAGAGGTAGGTTACTTCAAACAATAATGGGATGGCCTTGGAAATAAGGACGTAACCTCCTGCTTGCAAGCACCAGGGCATAAATAGCCTTTTGTAGCAAGGGGTACCTGACTTCGGCACCATGCAGGGACTTCCTCACGTAATATACTGGCCATTGCTTTGCCCCCTCTTCCTTTACAAGGATCGAACTTAGCGCCTATTCGGTGATGGCGAGGTATAGTGTGAGGCGTTCCCCTTCCTGTGGCTACCGGAGTGTCGGCAAATGAGTTAAGTAGACCTTAAGCTCTTCCCAGGCTTTTTGGCAGTCTTTGTTCCAAGGGTGCACCTCGGTTCCGTGGTCACCACCATTTTTTGCTGCCTTAGTGAGGACCTTGTAGAACGGTCGGCAGTGATCCCCATATCTGGAGATGAATCTGCTAAGGGACGTGATTCTCCCTGTGAGTCTTTGCACATCCTTAGTCATCGTGGGAGTTCAGAATCCTAGCAGGGCCTTGACCTTTTGTAGATTTGCGTTGATACCTCTTTCTGACACCATGAATCTAATGAACTTACCCGTGCTCATCCCGAACACGTACTTTTCAGGGTTGAGATGGATTTCGAAGGTCCTCAGTCGGTGGAATGTTTTCTCTAAGTCCGTAATATGACTACTTGGTAGTTTGCTCTTAACTATCATATCATCGATGTAGACTTCCATGTTCCTCCCAAATTGGGAGTTGAAGACCCTATTCATCAACCTTTGGTACGTGGCTCCTGCATTCTTAAGCCCGAAAACCATTCTAATATAGCAGTACGTACTAACTTCGGCGATGAAGGCGGTCTTTTCCTCATTTTCGGGGTCCATCCTGATTTGATGATACCCACTAAAGGCATCAAGGAAACTAAGGAGGCCATACTCAGCGGTTGAATATACCAATTGATCTATTGGCGGCAGAGGATATGAATCTTTAGGGCAAGCATCGTTCACGTTTTGAAAGTCGATGCACATTCGGAGTTTATCACTCCCTTCCTTTGTGGCGATGACCATGTTGCTAAGTCATTCGGGGTATTTGACTTCCCTGATTACACCTGCTTCTATTAAATGTTGGACTTCAGTTTTAACAAAGTTGTTCTTATGCGCTGAGAGGCTTAGCTTTTTCTGCCAGACAGGCTTTGCCTCTGGGTGCACATTAAGGCTATGTTGGATTATGTGAGGGTCTACCCCAGGCATGTCCTTCGGCGAGTAGGCGAACAGATCTTTGTTCATTAACATGAAAGGTACAAGTTTTTCCTTGTCACCTTTGGCCAATTTTTTCCCCATTTGGGTACTTTGGCCCGGGACAAGTTCTACATCTTCTGTTTTTATTTTTTCAGGGTCTTCTGTTTCCTCTCCCTTTGCCTCCCCTACGAGTATGGCCTTCACCCCCGAAGTCTGTGTGCAGATCTTCGCTAGGACCTTTCTTACTTTTACAAAGACCTTTCTCACTTCCCCTTGGTCGATGAACATCTCAGCATCTCCATCCTTTGTTGCGAAGGTGACAGTCAAGTATTTTACATCTAGGCGGATGTGGAGGTTTCCTTGCATCTGTCTCCCAAGGATGGCATTATATGATGAAGGGACATTTATGATGATGAACCTTGTCATTGTGGAAGCAAAAAGCTCATCCTTGTTTTGTGGTGAAGTTCCCCTTAGCATTAGAGGGAGGTTGATGCCCTTCAGCATCTCCTTCATGTGTCATGGTGAAGGCGGTATGAGCTTGTAGAAATGGTGGAAGGCCCGGGACGAACGCACTCTAAGAATATCGCCTGAAAATGACAGGAAGTAAGGGTTAGGTGGTCCCCGGAGTGTTTTTTCGGGGAGGAGCCTCCGATGCCCAAGTGAGTATTTTTGAGGTAATGAGACGATTAAAGAGCAGAGATGTATCTTACCTCAAATTAATGTCCTCCCTTTACTTGGAATAATTACCAAGTATTTATAGAGGGACAAATAGTAATAGTCCTTCTCGGTTGGTCGGCCCAGATCATGCCACGTGTTCGGCAAGATGCGTTCCACGTCTTTTGGGCAATAAAGGACTCCTAGTCGGCATGGGCTGCCAGGCTAAGGCTCTGAGATGACCCGAGCGTGGCATGCTGGGGTGTCCCTACAGGCGGCATGTCAGGACACGGCTGGGGGGCGGATTATTGGGGATACGTCAGAGGCTCCTTAAATGCTCCATAAATGCTCCTGTCGTACTCCCGAGGTCTCCTTCTGTAGAAAAGACCTTTTTGGAGAACTTGTCACCCGAGGTCACTTTTGATATTGCAGGAATGTACCTCCCAAAGGTGACCTTTCCTGGAGACACCCCCACTTCCGGGGATAGATTGTCCGTCCCCCAAGGTCGGCATTGTTGCTTCCTGGCACGGAGAAACGCCGAGACTGGATTTCCCGAGGTCGAACATCCTTCCTTCTGTGGTGGGTGATTTCTATTCCGAGGTTGGTGCTTTGCCTGAACCCGTGCCTCCGGAGGGTGATCAGCACCTTGGCTATCACATGCCCCCTCCTGGGAAGTCGAATCAGAGACTTCGGCTTCATGCTTTTGGGAAGGCTTCTTTACCAAACTTGTGGTTGGAATTTTACTCAAGAACTTACTCTTTTTCGGAAGGCATTCCTTCATAGCCGAGGTGCCTTTCCCTAGTTCTACGGTCTCAAGGTACGTGCGGCTTTGGCTTTTCCTTTCTTCTACTGCAGGTTCGTGAACCGTCGTACCGTTTGGTCAAACGTGTCAGTTATGGATAAGCATGCCTGGGTTTTCGCGATGTCAGAGGGGTGTGCCCTAGTTCTTCGCATTGGATGACACGTGGCCGCTGGTGGATGGCGGGGTAGTTACGCCGGTCACACTTAATCGCATCTCTTCGCCTTTGAGGAGTAGTAATGAGTCTATTGCGCTTCCGAGGGATAATAATGACGACGTTTCATTTATCCTCCTTGGTCTATAAAAGTACCTTTTGGCTCATTCTCTGCCTCACTCTTTGCTTTTGCTCTCATCTGCACTAGAGCCTTTTCTTGCCTTTCTCTTTCTTTTCAGCGGCGGTTTCTACGGCAGAGCGATTTCTGGCAATTTTTGCGGCGGCGTTCAGTAATTTTAGCAAGACTTTTCGTGGGTGCTCCCTTCTGTAATTCTTTTCTCTTCTTTCTTTCAAGGCCGTTTTTCCTAGGTCTCTTTGTTTCCTTACCCTTCCGGAGTCGTCCTTCTTTTTGTCAAAAATGTCTGATCTGACCCCGTTGCCAGTTGTTCAACCTCTCCCCGAGAGTTTTCTTCATCTCGAATCTCATCCTTGTGCGACCACTCCGGAGAAGGTGAAGAAGTGGATGGCCAAGTATTACCTTCCTTCTTACCTTGCCCCGAGGTTGCCCATCTCGGGTACTTACGGCTTTATGCCAGGTTTTCAAGAGGTTACCATTTACCGAGCTCAACTGAAAGCCGGTCTTCGGAACCCTCCTCACCGCATGATCTGTGAATTTTGCGATTTCCACGGGATCACCGTGAACCAACTTCCCCCAAATTCTTACTCCTACTTCAACTCTTTTCTTTGCATGTGTGGGGTTTTTAAGATAAAGCCCCACTTTCTTTTCTTCGTGCAGTACTACAAACTCCACCCGGTCCCAAAGGGCGGCTTTTACTTCCTGCTTCCCCGAGGGTCTGGGAGCAAAAAGTTCACCTTCACCTTTGACAACAAGGACAGCTGGCGGGGGCGGCAGAAGAAGTTTTTCTTCCTGCTAGTCCCCGAGGAGGTTCTTTGGGAGATGGGAGTGGTGAACGCGCACAAAAGTGACTTCGGTTTGCCCGTGCCCGTTCTTCCGGGGAAAAAGGCCTGGATAGTCATGCTCCTTCGGGGGGAGATCACATATGAGTATTTTGCCGAGAGTAAGTCTCTTCCATGGTTTCGATATGTTTTTTCCTTTTGGACTTACGCTGATATCTTTTCCTTTTGCAGAGATGGGCGATCAATCTGCCGAACACTACAAGTCATTTTTCCTCGGCCAGTCCCAGAGGCGCCTGCTAAGAGGAAGAAGACGAGCAGCAGTGGGCCTGCTAAGAGGAAAAAACATATCGAAACCAGGGAAGAGACTACAAGGCGCCTGCTAAGAGGAAGAAGACGAGCAGCAGCGGGCCTTCTCGGGCCAAGAAGACTAGGGCTGTTACTCCTCCCTCCCCCGAAGTCGTTGTGGAGGTGCAGGACCAGTCTCCTGCTTTTCCTTCAACGCCGGTGGACCTCCCTTCGGACTCTGCCCTTCCTGGGCTAGCACTGAGCCCCATTCTTCCCGCCGAGCCTTTTTCCGAGGAAAGATCTTCTCAGGATCTTGAAGAGAGCAGAAGAAGGAAGGGAAAGAACATTCCTGGTGAAGTCCGGGAGGATGAGTTTGATGATGACGTCGCCGAAGTTCTACCAGGTTGGTTCCTTAGCCATTCTCTTGCAAACCTTAGTATCTTTCGTATCTACGATTTTTTGGATGAATGGCTAAGGGATGACGTACTGACGGAACTTCGGCGTAAACTTGCAGAGGATATGCCTGCGGCGCCCTGGATGGAAGCTCACAGCTGGCGAAGGGCTCTTCAAGACAAGCGGATCCCTCACGGCAAGGTACTGAGGGAGCCCTTCTGGACGTTCACAGAGGACATGAACCTGTTCTCTGAGGATAATCAGTTGACGGCTTCTCAAATGGCAACGGGGATGATGACAAGCGCCACCTTTCAGTCGCTCATTACCGAATGTCCTAACGAGGAGATCCTTGCCGCAAGGATGACCGAGCACGCTGCCCAGTAGTTCTTTCCTCTTTGTTTACTTGGAAATTTTTCTTTGAAGCTTTCAACATCCTTTTGATACTCATTCGGGGCCTCCTTTTTTGCAGCTTTTGGCCTACAACGGGTATTTCCGCACTTGGGTGCTGAAGCAATCAGAGGCCCATTCTCGGTCCGAAGATTCTTTGAGAAAAATGAAAGAGTTGTGTGCCAAACACGTCCTCAAATATTGAGAGCTCAATACTGTAAAGGAGGATGTTGTGAATCTTCGGGCCGAGCTCACGGCGAGCAAACAGGAACTGCTACTAGATTTTACTGCCGAGGTTGACGACCTCGGCTCAAAATGCGTCGTCCTCTCTTCAGAGAATGAGGCTCTTCGGAAGGCGAGCGCTGAAGATGGCAAGAGCCTGGCGGAGGTGCTTGCTTTGAATGCCGACCTCGAGGCCCAGATTAAATCTCTGAATGAGGGGACTAAGAGGAAGAAGAGGAAGAAGCTGGAGAAGAAGATTGCCAAGCTTGGAACTAAACTGGATGCCCTTAGTGCTGAGAAGGACAAATCTGAGCAAATGGCAAAAGTGGCTTTTCAAGACGGCTTCTGCTTGGCACGGCACCAAGTCCTTGCTCGGCACTCCGAGCTCGACCTTTCCTACTTGTCAGCCTTGGATTTTCCCGAGGGGCCTCAGGAGGTATGGTCAAAGCTAGATTTTCTCAATCTTCCTCTAGCTAAGCCGGTGCCTCCGACTGAGCCTGATGATGATGAGACGTTGGATGTCCCTGCTCAGCCATAGGCTTCTTCTTACCTTCTTGTACTCCTTCTTGCTCGTACATCTTTTGCCTTAGAATTTTTGAATGAAGATTCTTTCTCCAATCTCCATCGATTCTTCTGAATACGATTTTTCAGAGGTAGTTCTGAGCGCGTACTTTTGGCGAATTTGGCCGTACTTACTTCTTCGGGGAGAGTAGTTTTAGACCTTTTCTGAACTCTGCCAAGTTTATACTCCGTCTGAGAGTTAGTTCCGAAAGAAAAACCATTAAGGAACTAATTTTTCAACCTGATGACATCATTTGTCTTGTGCCTTTATTGATGACTGCGGGGAAGAGTAACTACAATCTTTCTGAAAAAAGTTCTAAGTATAGAATTTCTTTAGGGCATCCGAATGCCAGGTGTTTTTCACTTCTTCGCCTTCGGTATCGCCGAGCTTGTATACTCCTTTTCAGACCAACTAAGGTCCTTTCCAATTTGGCCGAAGTACCCCATGGGACGGTTTTTGGGGTTCGAATTCGGCCTTTCGGAGGATGAGGTCTCCTTTTTTTATTCCTTTAGGCCTGGCATGCAAGTTTGCGACTATGGCCACTCTTTACTGAAAAGCCTTTCTTTTGAGCTGGGCCATCTCTCTGTGCTCATCCACTAGGTTGAGCTTGGTTCTCAACCCGAGGTCGTTTCCTCCTTCATCGAACACCTGTATTCTGAATGATGGCCATACTACCTCAACAGGGATAATAGCCTCTATGCTGAAGACGAGCGAAAAAGTCCGATAGCTCCATAGCACACTAGGAAGTTCTCCTGGCCATTTTCCCTTTGCCTCCCCTAATCTCTTTTTCAGACCATCTTTTATGGTCCTATTAGACACCTCTACTTGTCCGTTGCTCTAGGGATGAGCTACGGGGGCAAAGTGCATCTTTATTCCGAGGCTAGTGATGAATTCCTGGAAACCTTTGTCAATAAACTAGGAACCATTATTAGCAACTATCACCCTCGGTATGCCAAACCTGCATATTATTCCTTTCCAGACAAATTTTTGTATATCCTTTGCTGTGATAGTTACTAGGGGCTCTGCCTCTACCCACTTGGTGACGTACTCTACCGCGACCACGCAGAATTTCACTCCTCCAGGTGCTGTCGGGAGTAGGCTGATGAGGTCAATGCCCCATACTGCAAAGGGACAGGGGTAGTTAGTCGAGTTTATTAGTTTCGAGGGCAATCTTTGAACTTTTGCGTGTCTCTGGCAACTGTCACATTTTTGGACGAACTGTCTTGCGTCCTTTCTTAATGTGGGCCAAAAATACCCTTGGCGAAGTATCACTCCTGCCAAAGCGTCAGTCCCGATGTGGGCACCGTAGATTCCCTCGTGGACTTCCTCGAGAATTGCCCGAGTGTCCTTTTCGCCAATACATCTTTGCAATGGACTTGCAAATCCCTGTCGGTATAATTCTTCCCCAATTAAGAAGTATCGTCCGGAACGTCTTCGCATTTTTGCCGCTTCGCGAGGGTCTTCGGGAAGCTCTGAGGTTATAAGATACCTCTTTATAGGATTCTCCCATCCTTCCTCTGAGGTTGTTGTGCTCATTACCCCGACGCTGGGGTGACTCAATATTTCGGTGAAGTTTTTTGACTTTGCCAGACTATCTGCCTTGGTGTTGCTTTGTCGAGGCACATTTCCAATATGCACCGCGTCAAATTCCCGGATGAGCTTTGACACAAGCTCATGGTATTTAGCCAAAGTTGGATCTTTTGCACTGTAGTTCCCTACCATCTGTCGGACTACCAGCTGAGAATCACTGTGCGCTTTCAGGTTTCTCACACCAATCTTTCTAGCAAGGTGCAACCCTGCTATGAGGGCCTCGTACTCTGCCGCGTTATTGGTGACACTAAACCTGAATTTGATGGCTTTCATTGCTTCCATGCCTTCGGGGCCGCGTATGACTACCCCAGCTCCCTGGTGCTCAGAGCCAGAGGCCCTATCCACGAACAAGGCCCATTCTGGCTTACTTTTGCCAAGGTCAAACTGATCACTTTCGGCGAAAGGTACTTCGGCAATGAAGTCTGCCAGGGTTTGGGCTTTTATTGCTTTCCTTGGTTCGTAAGTGATATCATACTCTCCGAGCTCTATGCACCATTTGGAAAGCCTTCCCGAATGATCTACCCTCTTCATGACATCCCGAAGGGGTAGATTACTTCGGACAATGATGGGATGAGCCTGAAAATATGGACACAGTCTCCTACTTGCTAGTACTAAGGCATAAATAGATTTTTGAAGTAAGGGGTACCTGATTTCGGCTCCTTCTTCCTTTACAAGAACCGAGCTCAGTGCTTTTTCAGCAACAGCAAGGTATAGCACAAGGGATTCTCCCTCTCAAGGTTACCGAAGAGTGGGTAGTCGGGCCAGATAAACTTTGAGCTCTTCCCAGGTCTTTTGGCAATCCTCGTTCCAAGGATGATTGTTGTTTTTGAGGTTGCCACTATTTTTTGCTGCCTTAGTAAGTACCCTAAAGAATGCTCGGCACTGATCTCCATACCTGGAGATGAACCTGCTAAGGGAGGTTATTCTGCCCGTAAGCCTTTGCACATCTTTTGTTGTGACAGGAGTTCGAAATTCAAGTAGAGCTTTGACTTTTTCTGGGTTGGCATTGATACCCCTTTCTGATACCATAAATCCGAGGAACTTGCCCAAACTTACGCAGAAGACGCACTTCTCGGGATTGAGATGAATTCCAAAAGCTCTAAGTTGGTGGAAAGTTTCCCCCAAGTCGGCAATGTGGCTGCCAGGGAATCTGCTTTTGACTATTATGTCATCCACGTAGACTTCCATGTTTCTCCCTATTTGTCAACTGAAGACCTTGTTCATTAGTCTCTAGTAGGTAGCTCCTACATTTTTAAGCCCGAAGGGCATTCTGACGTAACAATACATACCGACTTCGGTGATGAAGGTGATTTTTTCCTCGTCCTCGGGGTTCAACCTAACTTGGTGATACCCACTAAAAGCATCTAGGAAGCTCAGGAGTCCATATTCGGCAGTCAAGTCCACCAGTTGATCTATCGGCGGGAGAGGATATGAATCTTTAGGACAAGCATCATTTACACTTCGGAAGTCGACGAACATTCGGAGCTTGTTGCTCCCTTCTTTTGTGGCGATGACTACATTGCTTAGCCATTCGGGGTACTTGACTTCCCTGATTACACCTGCGTCTAACAGGTGTTGGACTTCAGTTTTGACGAAGTTGTTTTTGTGCGCCGAGAGGCTTCGCTTCTTTTGCCTGGATGGCTTTGCCTCTGGGTTTACTTTGAGGCTATGCTGTATTATACGAGGGTCTACCTCAGGCATGTCTTTCGGCGAGTAGGCGAACAGATCTTTATTCATTAGTAGGAAAGATACAAGCTTTTCCTTTTCTCCTTTGGCCAATTTTTTCCCTATTCGGGTGTTTCGGCCTGGGACGAGCTCTATCTCTTCCATTTCTACTTTCTCGGGATCCTCTGTTCCTTGTTCTTCTGACTCTTGTGTGAGTAGAGCCTTTGTTTCTGTAGTCTGTGCATAATTGTCACTGGGGCTTTTTTCGCCTTTACAAACACCTTTTGCACCTCCCCCTGGTTGATGAAGATCTCGGCATCTTCATCCTTGGTGGAGAAGGTAACTGTTAGGTACTTCACATCCGGGCGAACGTGGTGGTTTCCTTGCGTTTGCCTTCCAAGGATGGCGTTGTATGACGAAGGGACATCGATGACGATGAACCTTGTCATTACAGAGGCGAACAGCTCCTTTCTGTTGTTTGCTGAAGTTCCCTTCAGCATCAGAGGAAGATCTACCCTTCCAAGGACGGGAAGTTCGGACGGCCCTACTCCAAAAGTAGGAGAAGTGATGGATTTGAGGTCGCTTCTCAATATCCCCAAGCTTGGTAGCAGGTGTGAGAATAGCACGTCTGCGTTTGAGCCATCGTCAAGTAGTACTCTCTTGACGTCCCAGCTTCCTATCCTTGCCATAATTAGCAAAGGATCGTCATGGGGAAAAATGACGGTGGATCCGTCCTTTCGGGTGAGCTTTTTTGATGGATTCTCGTACTCCATTACCAAAATCTCTCTGGCTTTTCTTTTTCTTTCCCCCGACGGCAGCCCTGTGGTGATCATTTGAATTACTCCTACCGGAGGCAGGGGACGCCTTTTCAGACTTCGGTTTCGATGCCTGTCGGAGTCATATTCTTCGTCCTCTACCTTTCCTTCTTCTTCCCTCCTTCCCTTGGGGGAGGGTATGCGCAGATAATGCTGAAGTTGTCCTTGCTTTATCAGTGTCTTTATGTACTTCCTTAGTTGGAAGCAATTTTCGGTATCATGCCCGTGGTCTCGATGGAATTGGCAGAATTTTTGGTATCATGCCCGTGGTCATGGCCTTCGGACATTGAATCTGAGTCCCTTGCCTTTCCGTCGCCATCAAGATGTTCGTCCTCGTGGTGTTCAGGGGAGTAAAGGCGATGGGCTTTCTTCCCTTAAACTTCCAAGGGTGCCCACTTGTTTCAGCTGGGTAGCGAGTTTGCTAACTTGGTCCCTCGGTGCGGACATGATCGGACCTCGGGCCTCCCATTCTCAGTTCTTCGGTGGTCATGTGCTGCTCCGCCCTTTGGTAGAATTCACCGAGCGTGTCAAGGGAATCTTTGGAGAACTCGTAGAACAGCTGGGAGTCTCTCCGAAGTCCTCGTGTCATGGCCAAGATACGTATCTCCGGCTTGAAATCTGGGACACTCAAGGCTTCTCTGTTGAACCTTTTGACGTAGTCGCTTATGGTTTCACCATTTTTCTGCGCTAAATCGAACATTTGGATGGGCATTTTCGCCGTTGGGCGGCTCTCGATGAACTACTGCGTGAAGGCAGCAGACAGTTCTTGAAACTCCATGATGCCTCCGGGAGCCAGCGAGTTGTACCACGCCGTGGCCGGCCCAGCAAGGGTGACCTCAAAGCATTTGCACAAGGTAGCATCATCAGCTCCGTGCAGTATCATACTGCGCTTATACTTGGTCAGATGAGCCTGGGGGTCGGTTAGGCCATCGTACGTTTCCAGCCGAGGTACCCGAAAGCACTTGGCATAGGTGCCTCGACTACTGTTCGGGTGAATGGTGACTCGTCTCCATTAAAGGTTTCTGACAATCTAGCCCAGACGGGCTTTTGAGGTACTTGTCTCTCCATTCTTTCTATCCTTGTTAGGATTTTCTCCATGAGGAGTGTGGCACTAGGTTCTTCTTCCTGCTGCCGGTAGGCTTCTGGGAATGGAGACTGATGTCTTCTTTTTGGGGAATGGCTTTGGCGCCGGGGAGACGGTGACTTTACCTCGGGGGTGGAACTCTTTCGGCGAGGGGCCTTGGGTTGCTTTGTCCCCGTTTCTCCCACAAGTCGCGCCCTGAGGGGTATGTTTTCCGTTGAGGATTCATTGCGTTGATCCCCACTTCCCGAGCTCCGATGAGTTGATCGAGGGCTCTTCTCACGCCGAGGCGCTAGTGATAAGGGCCTTTGTCTTGGGGTTGGCTGTGGCCACCTTTGATCTAACTGCTACGTCATTTCGGCCACAACCGAGCGCTGAAATTCACGCAGGAAGGCCATAGTAATAATCAGTGGATGTTCGTCCTTGGGTGAGGAAGTCCCTGCCGCAGTATGTTCAGTTGCCGGTTGAGCTTCTGGCGCGGACAGGGACCTCGGAAGTCCCTTGTCCTTAGAACGCCGAGTTTCAACAACGGCGACTTAGGTGTGGTTTCCCACAGATCGTGCCAGCTGATGCCCTTCAGAATCTCCTTCGTGTGTCATGGTGAAGGCGGCAGGAGCTTGTAGAAATGGTGGAAGGCCCGGGATGAACGCACTCTGAGAATATCGCCTGAAAATGACAGGAAGCAAGGGTTAGGAGGTCCCCGGAGTGTTTTTCCGGCGAGGAGCCTTCAACGCCCAAGTGAGTATTTTTTAGGTAATGAGACGATTAAAGAGCAGAGATGTATCTTATCTCAAATTAATGTCCTCCCTTTACCTGGAATAATTACCAAGTATTTATAGAGGGACGAATAGCAATAGTCCTTCTCGGTTGGTCGGCCCAGATCATGACACGTGTTCGGTAAGATGCGTTCCAGGTCTTTTGGGCAATAGACGACTCCTAGTCGGCATGGGCTACCAGGCTAAGGCTCTGAGATTACCCGAGAGTGGCGTGCTGGGGTGTCCCTGCAGGCGGCGTGTCAGGACGCGGCTAGGGGGCGGATTATCTGGGATACGTCAGAGGCTCCTTAAATGCTCCGTAAATGCTCCTGTCGTACTCCCGAGGCCTCCTTCGGTAGAAGACACCTTTTCAGAGAACTTGTCTCCCGAGGTCACTTTTGATCTTGCAGGAATGTACCTCCCGAAGGTGACCTTTCCCGGAGACACCCCTACTTCCGGGGATAGCATGTCCATCCCCCGAGGTTGGCATTGTCGCTTCCCGGCATGGAGAAACGCCGAGACTGGATATCCCGAGGTCGACCATCCTTCTTTCTGTGGTGGGTGATTTCTATTCCGAGCTTGGTGCTTTGCCTGAACCCAGGCCTCCGAAGGGTGATCAGCACCTTGGCTATCAGAGGTCAATCCATCTGAGGATAGGGAGTTCGGAGGGACCTACTCCGAAGGTAGGGGAGGTGACAGGCATCAGATCACTTTTTGGGATACCCAAATTCGGCAGTAGATGAGAGAATAAGATGTCAGTGTTAGATCCATCATCAAGGAGTACTCTTTTGACATCCCAACTCCCTATCCTTGCCATGATTAGAAGTGGGTCGTCATGAGGGAATATATGGTAGACCCATTTTTCCGAACAAGCCTTTTTGATGGGTTACCGAATTCCATCACCGAGTTTACCTGGCTTTTCTTTTTCTTTCTACCGAAGGTAGTCTAGTGGTGATCGTCTGTATTATTCTAGCCGGAGGTGGCAGATGTCTTTTAGGACTTCGGTTCCAGCGCCTATCGGAATCATATTCCAGCTGGATTGGGTTCCCTTGCCTTTCCATGGCCAACAGTATGTTTGTTCGAGAAGTGTTTAAGGGAGTAAATGACATGGGTATCTTCCCCTTCTGCTTCCAAGTTTTTCCTCCGCCCTCGGCTGGATACCGGGATTGGTGGCTTTCGCCTTCGAGGTGATGGTGATTAGACTTCATTCCTCCCATTCTCAGCTCTTCGGCTGTCATGTACTGTTCGGTTCTATAGTAGAACTCACCAAGGGTGTCCGAAGGGTCCTTCAAGAACTCGTAAAAGAGTTGTGAGTCTCACTGAAGTCCCTGTATCATGGCGAGGATGCGTATTTCAGGACGGAAGTCTGGCATGCTCAGAGCCTCTCGGTTAAATCTTTCGACATAGTTGTGAATGGTTTCTTCATTCCTTTATGCTATGTCAAACATTTGGACGGGCATCTTCACTGTCGGCTTGCTGCAGATGAACTGCTGAGTGAATGCTGTGGAGAGCTCTTGGAAACTTATTATGGTCCCAGGGGCGAGGGAGTTGTACCACGCAGTTGCCAGACCAGAGAGGGTGACCTCAAAGCATTTGAAGAGTGTAGCACCATGTTGGGCCTGTACTTGGTTAGGTGGGCTTAAGGGTCATTACGTCCATCATAGGTTTCCAAGCGAGGGACTCGAAAGTCACTTGGCATTGGCACTTCTGCTACCGTCCGGACAAAGGGTGACTCTTCTCCAGTGAAGGTCTCAGATAACCTTGACCATACTGGCTTTCGAGCGATCTGCATCTCTACTTTTTCAAGCCTCTCTAGGATTTTTTCCATAAGGATGGTGGCCCTGGGCTCTTTTCACTGATTGGAGGCCTCTAGCAACGGAGAACGATGCCTCCTTTTTGGGGAGTAACTTCAGCGGTGGGGGGATTGTGATCTTTCTTCCACTGAGGAACTCCACCGGCAGGAAGCCCTAGCCCCTTTGGACCCTATTTCTCTAGTACATTGGACTCCAAGGGGTATGTCCTCTATCGAGGATTCATCGCATTGGTCCCCACTCCCCGAACTCCAGTGAGTAGATTTCGGGCTTCTCTCCCGATGGGGTGCTGGTGAAGGGGGCCTTCGAGCCGAATGTGGTTGTGACCACCTTTGCTCTAGTTTTTCCGTCATTTTAGCCACAACAGAGTGCTGAAAGTCATGTAGGAAGCCTATTATAATCATTACAGGACGTTCGTCCTCAGGCAAGGAAGTCCCTGCGGCAGTTTGTTCGGTCGCCGATTGAGCTTCTGGCGCGGACGGGTACTTTAGGAGTCCCCCGTCCTTAGAATGCTGAGTCTCAACGATGGCTATCTGAGAGTGAGTTCCCACAGATGGCGCCAAATGATGCCCTTCGGCATCTTCGCTGTATGACATGGTGAGCCTGGAAGGGACTTCCAGGGAGAAGGGCGTCCAAAGAAATGACTTCTGGGGAGGGATTCCCTGAAACCCTCAAATAACAAAGGTCAAGGGGTCCCCAGAGCATTTTTCCGGGTAAGGAACCTCCAACGCCCAAGTTAGTATTTAGTGAGATGAAGAGTGATAAGTAGAGAATAGAAAATATGTTTTTCTTGAGAGTCCCGTCCTCCTTACTGAGGTCCCTTCCCAAGAATTTATAGGAGGATGTAAGGAGAAGTCCATTTGACATGGCCCGCTCAGATCACGACACGTGTTCGGTTGGATGCAGTCCGTACCTTCAGAAATGGGGACCTCTAGCCGGCCGTAGGACGTCTTGGTCAGGAGTTAGGGACATAGACGAGGGCGGCGTGTCAGGACGTGTACGAGGGCGGCATGTTAGAGGCTCCTTAACCATTTTTGTCGTATTCTTGAGACCCCTTCGGTGAAAGAGACCCCCTCGGCACGGGGGACTCCTTTTGGATGATGTTCTCCTTTTCTGAGGATGGTGGGTCTACCTCTCCCGAAGTTGGTCAGGTCATCGTACCGAGGGTGGTAGAGCACCGTGTTCCCAAAGTTAATACTATCACTCCCCGAAGGTGATGGTGGATCACCGAGGTTGGGGGGTCGGGAGGTCAGACCCTGTCTTACCGAGGTTGGAACTCATATTTCTCGAGGGTGATGCTCGCCCTTACCATGGGTGACATTTTTCCAGATCTTGGGGTTCCAAAGGGTAATAGCCCTTTGGCCATCACCACTGTTGGGTGGAGGCCTCAGACAGGCTAAAGTTGGGTCTCGAAATTATTGAAGAGACTATTGCCAAAATCAAGAAAATTCAAGAGAGATTAAAGGTAGCCAATGAAGGGGCCAAAGCCAATGTGAACAAAAGAAGAAGATGCTTGGAATTTGAGGTTGGTGACAATGTTTGGCTAAAAGTTGCACCAACCAAAGGCATTGTCAAATTTGGCAGAATAACCAAGTTAGCTCCAAGATACATAGGTCCTTATGAGATATTGGATAGAGTTGGTAAGGTAGCATACAGGTTAGCTTTACTGCGAAAGATGTTAAGTGTTCATAATGTTTTTCACATCAATATGCTTAAGAAGTGTCTATTGGACACAAAGCATGCTATTGCAGTGGAAGAAATATAGTTGGAACCAAACTTGACATATGAACAGAAACTTATAGTGTTACCACCTCACAAAATGGGTGAATTACAAGTGTCATAATGGCTAAAACCCATTATATTGTGTAATTCTCACCATAGTGATTGAAGTGTAGGGGAAAAAAGGCATGATCAACACCTCCTTAAAAGTGTTCTAAGTTGGTAACTTGGCCCCCAAGAAAAGCCTTAAGGATTGCTTGTTTGTCAAGCAACCTATGGATTTTTTTTGTAAGGTTTTGGAAATTTGGCTACCTGATTGCAAAACTCTCAAGAAAGAGACTTGGAGAGTTATGAGGAGGATATGAATGGTATGAAAGTGCTATTGGAGGACAAAATTGCTCATGGAAGACAAGTTTGGACAATGGAAACACTAAAGGCAATAAGGACCTAAGTGTCCTAATGTAAACCTTAAGGTGTTCAAGATTTCAACTTAAGCCTCAGGGTGGAATTATGGGGTTATCCCACCAAAGGGGAGGTAGCCATGACTTCATAATTAGTCAAAAATGTTGGGCACATGTGTACCAATGATTTTAAGACAAAGAAACCATAATTAGTGAGAAGGAAAATGACATGAAGCAAGGTTAAGCTTGTTAAGCGTGTTTTGTGCCTTTAAGCTCATTTAAGGTCATTTAAGTGGCCACATCACTTATCCCTCTCTCATTTTCATTCTCCTCTAGCCCAATAACACAACCACACTTCCTACATAGCCACCACACCTTCAAAATTGCAATTGATTGAAATTGAAGCCAAGGAAGCACAATTGGAAGCTATTTGGTGCTATTGTTTGAGTGCACCTAGGATCAAGCTCCTATTTTAGCATACCTATCAATGTAAGGGTTGTCTTACTCTGATGGGTTGTTTTCTATATTTTCAAGCAACCATGGAGCTAGGGCTAAGCTTGGAAGAGAGCCATGAGTTTGATGAACCAAGCTTTGTGAAGGGAGTGCACTTATTGAAGGTTTTATGACCTAGTGTGAAGTGCATAGGGATGGCAGCGAATTTCTAGGTTTCAAGAGCCCAAAAGCTAGTGGTAACTAGTGTTAAAATCCTCCTAAGACCAAGCATTAGCTTAAGGATGGCTGCCCTAGTGATTTGGTTATGTTTATTACATATTTTATGGACTAACCTATGGTATATGTTGCTGCATTTCATGTGTTTATTGGTTGTGAATGGCTGCTGCATTTGGTTGCTATATCTTGTATATATGGATTGTGTTTTTTTGAGTTTTAATGTCTTTGGATGCAGGTTTTGATGATGGTTACATTTCCTATTGAATCCAAGTGCTACCCTTACTAAGTTTCTCAATGAAACTTATTTCCCTCAATTCTGTCATTTAAGGTCCAGCAGAAAGATCTCATTCAAACTGACATTTTTGGTTTGATTTATTATCTAAAATTTTAGGTACATGAACTTACATGTGTCTAGTTGTGATCTAGAAATTTTGGTGATTTTAGGAGCACATTTGGTATTTTTAATGGTCGTTACATATAACGTGCCATGTAACGACCTGGGCGCTTACCGAGCCCTTTGGGCCGAACCCACCAGCATCGCTACAACTGACCTGGGCACATAGCAAGCCACTTGGTGGGCCAACCCACCAGCGTCAGATGGGCCGAAGCCCATCCTGATGGTTAGACGCATCCTCCCCCAGGGAGAGTAAATCCGTGAGGTCGGGAGTTCGACTCCTTAGTACCAAACCTGTTACCACCTCACAAAATGGGAGAATTACAAGTGTGTCATAATGGGTAAAAAACCATTATATTGTGTAATTCTCACTATAGTGATTGTAGTATGGCGGTAAAAGGTATGATCAACACCTCATTAAAAGTGTTCCAAGTTGGTAACTTGGTCTCCAAGAAAAGCCTTAAGGATTGCTTGTTTGTCAAGCAACCTGTGGACTTCTTTGTAAGATTTTGGAAATTCGGGTACTCAATTGCAAAAATTTTACAAAGGAGATTTGGAGAGTTATGGGAAGGATATGAATGGTATAAAAGTGCTATTGGAGGACCAAATTGCTTATGGAAGACAACTAAGGACAAAGAAAACACAAAAAGGCATAAAGGACCTAAGTGTTCTAATGTAGGCCTTAAGATGTGTATGTTTATGACTTAAGTCAAATGGAAGTTTTGTGGGGTTATCCCACATAAGGAGGGCTGCTCAAGGAAGATAAGGATGGTCAAATGTGGGCCAAGAGATTAAGACTAAGAAACTATAGTCTTGTAGCAAGGAAAATGACATAAGACAAGGTTAACACTACTTAAGTGTGTTTAGTGTACTTTTGACTATTTAAGTAGTCAAGACCACCTTTGCTTCTCTAAATTTCGGCCTCCACCAGAAAAAAGAAAGCCAGCCCTCTCCTCCACACTTCCTCCATAGCCACCATACCTTCAAACTCAAAACTACTTGCAATTGAAGTCAAGGAACCACAATTGGAAGCTATTTGGTGCTATTGCTTGAGTGCACCTAGGATCAAGCTCCAATTTCAGCATACCCATCAAGGTAAGGGTTCTCTTGCTCTCATGGGTTGTTTTCTGTATTTTCAAACATCCATGGAGCTAGGGCTAAGCTTGGAAGAGAGCCATGTGCTTGATGAACCAAGCTTAGTGAGGGGAGTGCACTTATTGAAGGTTTTGTGACCTAGTGTGAAGTGCACAGTGATGGCAGCGAATTTCTGGGTTTCTAGAGCCCAAACGTTAGTACTAACTACTGTTAAAATCCTCCTAAGACCAAGCATTAGCTTGAGGAGGGCTGCCATAGTGATTTATTTAAGTTTATTCCATGTTTTATGGACTAACCTATGGTATATGTTGCTGCCACATTTCATGTGTTTGTTGTTTGTGTTTGGCTGCTGCATTTGGTTGCTATATATTTTATATATGCATTGTGGGTTTTTTGTTTTAGTTTCTTTGGATGCAGGTTTTAATGATGGTTACATTGCCTATTGAATCCAAGTGCTACCCTTACTAAGTTTCTCAGTTAAACTTACTCCCCTCAATTCTGTCATTTCAGGTCCAGCAGAAAGATCACATTCAAACTAACCTTTTTAGTTCGAGTTTTGATCTGAAATTTCAGGTACATGAACTTCCATATGTCTAGTTATGATCTGGAAAGTTTGGATATTTTAGGAGCACATTTGGTATTTTTAATGGTGGTACTTACTGTGTTGTGCAGCAGCTGTCCAGCATCCTGTTTTTGGAGTCCATTGTGTCTCAGAACCTCCTGTAACCTAGGGTGCGTATTTAACTGAGTTAAGACCATATTGTAGTGCATGTATGCATGTACATGTAGTGTATGTAAAATGAGACAAGTATGTGAACATTTGAGTAATGTTTTGGCTATGTAAGTGATGTGGTGCAAAGCTGCCTAAGTGTGAATGATGGGCTGCTTACTTGTAAATTCTGTTTTGCCCACATAAAGTTGTTAAAAGAAAGGGAATTTAATTCCTATTTGTAATGGACATATATGGGATAGCCTTGGAGGCCTTTACCCTTGTGAATGAAGTGTTTCCATGGTTTGGTAAAATTGTATGGGCAAAATGGTCCAAAAGTTGCCAGAATTTCGACCATGTACCTAAAGTTTAATATCTCCCTGTGTAGAATGAATCTTAGTATGAAATTTTGTCCACTCCTAGATAACATCTAGAGGTTCAACTGGAATTTGAAATTTCTAGATTTGGATCCTTGTAGCCAATGATATGACATTGCAAAATTGGATGAGTTACTGTTCATTTGGTCAGAATTTTGTAACCAACTTCAAAAATCCATAACTTGGTCCATGGGTGGGCTATTGGTGTAAAAAAAAATATTCCTTGGTTTTCTGTAAGTCTCTACTTCATAATGGAGCAAATAAAATAGGGGGTATGAGGCTAGAATGATACAGTTTATTAGTGGAAGTTACAGGTGCAGTGGTTGATCACTAGAATTTAACAAGATTGCCTAATGTGTGGAAGCCAAAACTAAGACTTGTGCTAGTGTTTTCCTTCTTTGCTGCCATGGTGTGCATGAAATGTGAATATGTGTGTGATGGTTGGACCAATAGGCATGTATTTACATAGTGCCCAAGAGGGCCACTTGGGTATGCACACTAAGGGTAGTGTTCTGATGGCCTATAGAACATTACCAATCCTGGGAGTCTAAAGGCACAGTTTTGGCACCATAACTGGACTACCCCGCAGTGGGTAACAAAAGCGGACAATACGCTTTACAGGCTTCGGTCCATCTGACGCTGGTGGCTTGGGCCACCAAGTGGCTTGCTAATCGCCCAGGTCAGTTGTAGCGATGCTGTTGGGTTCGGCCCAAAAGGCTTGGTAAGCACCCAGGTCGTTACACCAAGTGTGGCATAATGATCAAAAAACCATTATATTTTGTAATTCTCATCATAGTGATTGAAGTGTGGGGGGTAAAAGGCATGATCAGCACCTTCTTAAAAGTTTTCCAAGTTGGTAACTTGGCCCCCAAGAAAAGCCTTACGGATTGCTTGTTTGTCAAGCAACCTATGGACTTTTTTGTAAGGTTTTGGAAATTCAGGTACTTAATTGAAAAACTCTCAAGAAAGAGCTTTGGAGGGTTAGAAGAAGAATATGAATGCTATGAAAGTTCTATTGGAGGACCAAATTGCTTATGGAAGACAAGTGTGGGCAAAGAAAACACATAAAGGGCTTAAGGACCTAAGTGTCCTAATGTAGGCCTTTGGTTGTTTATGCTTTTGACTTAAGTCAAATGGAGAAATTTTGGAGTTATCCCACTCAAGGGAGGAAAGCTAAGGCATGGTAGGGATATGGTCAGATGTGGGCATTAAGCGTAATAAACCATGGTTTTGTAGCAAGGAAAAGGACATAAAGCAAGCTTAAGCCTGTTAACTGTGTTTTGTGCCCTTAAGCTCATTTAAGCCCATTTAAGTGGCCAACTCACTTATCTCTCTCTCATTTTTTGCCTACTCCAACCCAAGAACATAGTCACACTTCCTCCATAGCCACCACACCTTCAAACTTTCAATTGATTGAAATTGAAGGCAAAAGGAAGCAATTGGAAGCAAACAAAAGCTATTGCTTGGATACTTCAAGGATCAACTTTGATTTTTGGCCTGACCACTTTTGTAAAGGTTATCTTGCTCTCATGGGTTGTTTTCTATATTTTCAAGCAGCCATGGAGCTAGGGCTAAGCTTGGAAGAGAGGCATGAGCTTGACGAACCAAGCTTAGTAAGGGGAGTGCACTTATTGAACATTTTGTGACCTAATGTGAAGTGCACAGTGATGGAAGCAAATTGAAGGGTTTCTAGAGCCCAAGTTAGTACTAACTAGTGTGAATATCCTCATAAGACCAAGCATTAGCTTGAGGAGGTTTGCCATAGTGATTTGGTTATTTTTATTATGTGTTTTATGGACTAACCTATGGTTTATGTTGCTGCTGCATTTCATGTGTTTGTTGGTTGTGAATGGCTGATGCATTTGGTTGCTATATCTTGTATATATGCAATGTGATTTTGTGTTTTAGTGTCTTTTGATGAAGGTTTTAATGAGGATCACATTTCCTTATGAAACCAAGTGTTTCCCTTACTAGGTTTCAAAATGAAACTTCATCCCTTCAATTCTGCCATTTAAGGTCCAGTAGAAAGATCATGTTCAAACTAACATTTGTGGTTTGAGTTTTGATCTGAAATTTTAGGTATTTCAACTTCCATGTATCTAGTTGGGTTCTGGAAAGTTTGGTGATTTTAGGAGCACATTTGGTATTTTTTGTGATGGCGCTTATTGTGTTATGCAGCAGCTTCCAACATCTTGTTTCTGGAGTCCATTATGTCTCAGGCACTCCTGTTGATAGCTGAAGGGCTATGGCCCTTTAGATCTCCTGATCAGCTATCTAGAAACCACCTTCAATGTTAGCTTAGCCCCGACCTTGGGGCACCCTTAACACCACCCTTGGAAAGGTAACATGACCAACTTCGGGAAAAGGTGTCTTCCACCACACTCGAATTTACCAACCTACCGACCTCAAAAAAGCAAATCCACTATCCTTGACAGAGGGAAACATCTTCAAAATATGACCCATTCTGCCGAAGGGCCTTCCCCAAAAACCCTTGGAGAAAGTCTCTGGCCGAAGGGGTCTCACACCCTGAAGGGGTCTTACGGAGATATGAAAAAAATGGTTAAGGAGCCTCTGATAGAGAGACCTTGCACATGCCCATGCCCTCTAGCCAGAACAGCCTATCGCCAGCTAGAGACACCTACCTCCAAAGGTACGAATCGGATCTGACTGAACACATGTCATGATCTGAACGAGCTGTGTCAAACGGCCTCCTCCCTCCACCCTCCTATAAATACCTAGGAGGGACCTTGGTAAGGAAGAGAGACTTTTTCTTTATTCTCCACTCTCTGCTCTCTACTACTACTCACACAAATACTTCCTTGGGCGTTGGAGGCTCCTCCCCCAGAAACACATTTTGGGGAGTCTCTAACCCTTGTTCTCCAAAATCTTGCAGACACTTTCACACTAGAAGCCTCTCCTTTAAGCCAGCATGTCATACAACGAGGTTGCTGATGGGCATCATTTAGCGCTGCCTGTGGGAACTCATTCTCTAGTCGTCGTTGTTGAGACCCGACGTTCTAAGGACAAGGGACTCCCAAAGTCCCAGTCCATGCCAGAAACTTTAACAGCGACTGAACAACCTGCAGTAAAGACTTCATTGCCTGAGGACGAACGTCCTCTGATGGTCACGATGAGCTTTCTACGAGATTTTCAAAGCTCTATTGTGGCTGAAATGACTCAACAGCTCAACCAAAGGTGGTCACAACCATCTCCTTGGGGAAGAGCACTTTCTCCTAGCACCCGGCAAGAGAAAAGCCCAAGGTTACCTCACCGGAGCTCCAGAAGTAGGGGTTCTCATAATGTGTCTTCAACAGAGAATGTACCCTTGAGAGGACATCGTGTTGGAGAAACGGTGTCAAAGGAACCCAAGACTTCCCTCCAGCAAAGTCCATCACCATATAAGAAGTCTCAATCTCCCCGTCGATGGAGTTACTCTCCGAAAAGAAGATGTTACTCTCTGTTGCCGACCACTACTAGGGAACGGGGAGAAGACAGTACTGCCGCTCTCATGGAGAAAATCCTAGAATGATTGGAGAAGGTGGAAAAATAGATTTCTCGAAAACTTGTCTGGTCAAGGTTGTCGGAGACCTTCACCGGAGATGTGTCACCCTTCATCCATGCAGTAGTAGAAGCACCTATGCCAACTAACTTTCGAATGCCGCGCCTGGAAATGTATGATGGGCACAGTGACGCCCAAGCTCATCTGACGAAATATAGGCATAGTATGGTGTTACACGGCGTTGATGACGCCACGCTTTGCAAGTGCTTCGAAGTCACCCTTTTAGGGCCAGCAACTACATGGTATAACTCCCTGGCTCCCAGAACCATAATGGGCTTCCAGGAGTTATCTGCACATTCACCCAGCAATTCATCGGAAGTAGACTGACAGCGAAGATGCCTATCCAAATGTTTGACATAGCACAAAAGAATGGGGAGACCATTTGAGCCTATGTTGAGAGGTTCAACCAAGAAGCCTTGAGTGTGCCCGACTTCTGCCCCGAAATCTGCATCCTCACCATGATCAAAGGACTTTGGAGAGATACACAACTCTTCTATGAGTTCCCTAAGGATCCCCGTAACACACTCGAAGAATTGTACCGAAAGGCAGAACAACACATGATGGCTGAAAAACTGAGGATTAGAGGGCTGAAGTCTGATCACAATCACTCTGAGGGTCGAATTCACCAACCTTGGTACCCAACCAAGGGCGGGGCAGACCTCGAAAACAAAGGGGGAAGAAACCGATGTCGTTCACTCCCTTGAACACCACAAGGATGAACATATTGATGGCCTTAGAGAGGGAAGGAACTTTGATTCAAAGACTGAAGGCCATGACCTCAGACAACAAAAAGAACATGAAAAAGTTCTGGCAGTTCTACCAAGACCACAGGCACGACACCGAGGACTACTTCTAGCTGAGAAAGTACATTGAATCTTTAATCAAGCAGGGGCAACTTTGTCACTACCTGAGGATACCGTCCCTCAGAGGAAAAAGGGAAGAAGAGAGGAAAGGCGAAGATGAGGACTGCGACTGACATGACCGCCTGTGCCCCTGCCCAGGAAGCCCTGTGAGAGTTGGTCTCACGGTGGATTGCAATTGGCTAGTTGTGTATGTGTGCGGATTAAATACCATGCTACTAGTTGATTAACCTAGAATTTGCAATATGCATGCTCTTATGCTTTGACTTGGTTTATTAAACCATAAAACATTAAGCCGACTGAGTAATTTTTCTACTCAAAACAAATACAAATAGCCAAAGCACTCAAAAATCAACATTTGTATGAGTTTACTACACATAACAACTAGTGAGAACATTCATACATAAAGTAGACTAATGCCCTCACCCAAGAGCAACCCTAGAGTCAAGGACTCCTCATAACATAAACTATGGAGGCAAACTAAAGTACTGTATAAATACAAGACTTTACTGAGATCTCTTTACCCTAACTCCCACCTTGGAAACACGTCCCAGTGGCGAGTCTCAAAAGTCCTTTGCCAAGTGCTACTAGGCTCTGCAGCCAAAGGAAGATACTAGTTAGTACTGTTACCTGACCAACAAGCCACCTAAGTACTTATGTAGACTAGAATCACAAGGATTCTCAACTGCCATACCTGTACACACAAAAGAGTACTACCGAGATAATCCTCAACGATTACCCGGTCCAGCAACTTCAGGCTCTGCATAACAAAACCAGGGAGTGAGAATTCGATAATTCTCAGTAAGGGATCTTCAATTGTACCTGCAAGAAAACCCTAGGACTCTTGCTGCGAGCTCACACAGCACGAGGGTGCTATTATATGTACATATAACTAGGCCATAAGACCTCTCCTCAAGTAGTCCTCCTCACGGAGCATCACTCCGCGCCTAGCGAGTTTTAACCCGCTCCTAGCAAGCTGAAGCTTACTGAATGAAACCATGTAGCCTTCCCATAGTCGTTATGCAGGGGAATTATGGTGGGACTTTGTAGACTAGGCCGCAGGGCCTCTTTGATGTAGACTAGATGAACAAGGTTTCACCTTGTGACCTCGTGGCTATGGCACGGCTAGGCCGACAAGGGTTCTAAACCTCTCACCTGAGCTAGTGGTAGCTAATTATGTTCATTTGCAACATAGTTTCCTTAAAAACTTGCCTTCACTTTGAGTTAATATAAATCTAAAACTGAGACATTTTAAGTGTTTTTAAAACATTGAGGTGATAGTACTCCCTCTTAGCTTCGCGTGGAATCTTGAATCACCTCAATCGGACACCCGAGCGAAAAGTTATGCTGAAAACAAAATCGGGTGTCAAATGCTGTCTTGGCGACGCGTCGCCACAGTTATCGACGTTCTGAGACATTTTTTTGGATTGGCGACGCGTCGTGGGAACTCGTGGGGATTGGCGACGCATTGCCAAACCTGCAAAATGCCCAGAAAACCCTGATTTTGCTGCTATGAACTTTGGACACTTCCCACATATATCAAACATGCATGGAATGCCTCCAAATTTCATACACACATAGTATATGTTGCATAGAACATAACCAACTATCAAAAGCTAAACTATGATGTCTAGAAACATCAATCCAATCCTTCAAAATCCTCTAGTCCACCATAATTCAACCAAAACGTTTTCCTAATGCCATAGCTAAAACTACTCGAATTCTTCAAGCAAACTCAAGCTAATGGCATTCCATGAACTTAAAAACATATCTCCCTTACCTCAACTCCAAGTAACAAGCAAGAATCAATCCCCTTTTTCATCCAACCAAGCTCCCAAAGTTCTACACAAGTTTCAATAAAAAACAATAGCACCAAACATCAAAATTATACTCTCTAACCAAAACCCAAGCTTCAAACTAACTAATAAACATGAATTCAATCAAGAACATGTTCCTTACCTCGTTCAAAAATAGGGGATGAAGGAAAATGCCCTTCCAAGCCTCAAAAACATGGTTTAAAGCTTGAAAATGCTTCCTCCTAGCTTATATACTTTGAATTGCTTCTCTTGGCACCAAAAACTCTTGATTCCAAGTTCAATTTCAGAGCAAAATGAGGCTGAGAAGCCTGGAAACGGGATTATGGCAGCCATAGTCCACTTTCCCCTTCTTAAACCCTCACTTAACCCAAAAAACCTCAAAGTATTAAGCTTGTTACAATTAAGTCCCCTATCTTTGTAACTTAGTAATTCTTGATTAAATTCTTGTCTATTTTTCAAGTTTGAGTTAAGGTTGAAAGTTAAGTTCTAAAAGTTCATTTTAAAACACTCAGGACTTGTCCCAGCTATTCAGGATGCAAAATTACCATTTTGCCCCTAAACTTAGTTCAGTGCTTTATTTTTCTTGAAACTTGGTGAACTTTGCTAAACTTCTTTATTCTTGCTAAGTAAACTTAAATCAAGTCTAGAAACTTAATTTAAAACACTTTACCTTTCTTAATTGCGCTTCCCACTAGAAGGGCTATAACATTCTCCCTTCCTTCTTGAATTTGGTCCCCCAAATTCCGTTTCAACTCCGAAAAAATACTAGGATATCTTTTCAGCATATCCTGCTCCGTCTCCCAGGTAGCTTCCTCCTCACTATGGTTAGACCAAAGGATCTTAACCATCGGAATCCACTTAGTCCGCAATTTCTTGACTTGCCTATCAAGTATCCGAACTGGTTTCTCCTCGTAAGTCAAGTCTTCCTGAATGGGTATTATTTAAGGATTTACTACCTGTCCTGATTCCATTGTGCATTTTCTGAGTAGACTAACGTGAAACACGTTATGCACTTGAGATAGGTTAGGTGGTAAAGCTAACCGATAAGCAACTTTCCCTACCTTTTCCAACACTTCATAAGGTCCAATATATCTAGGAGCTAACTTGCCCCTTTGCCCAAAACGGCTAACTCCTTTCATGGGCGACACTTTCAGAAGTACTTTATCCCCAACCTCAAAAATCAAGTCCCTTCTCCTCAAATTCGCATACTTGGTTTGTCTGTCATTGGCTGTCTTGATTCGTTGCTGGATTAACTTAATCTTAGCTGTAGTGTCAGCTATGATTTCAGGTCCAATAACTACCTTATCTGCTGGATCTGCCCAACAATGAGGTGTTATACATCGCCTCCCATACAAAGCTTCATAGGGCGCCATTTCAATAACAGTTTGATGACTGTTATTATAAGCAAATTCAATCAGTGGTTAATGCTGATCCCAATCACCTCTGAAATCAATAGCACACATCCGTAGCATGTCCTCAAAAGTCTGGATCACTCTTTCGGATTGCCCATCAGTTTGAGGATGAAAAGCAGTACTGAGACTAACTTTACTTCCCAATGCTTCTTGAAAAGCATTCCAAAACCATGATGTGAATCGAGGATCTCTGTCAGATATAATCTGATCTGGTATCCCATGGAGTCTCACAATCTCCTTGAGATACAACTGAGCCAACTTCTCCAATGTATAAGTGATTCTGATTGGTATAAGGTGTGCCGACTTTGTCAGTCTGTCAACCACTACCCATATAGCATCATGCTGACTCCGGGTATTCGGCAACCTCATTAGGAAATCCATAGTAACGGATCCCCACTTTCTCACTGGCAGAGGTAAACTCTGAAGTGTACCTGCTGGTTTCTGATGTTCAGCTTTAACCATCTGACATGTCAAACACTTTGCCACATGTCCTCTTACATCTTTTTTCAATCCTGGCCACCAAAAATGTGTCTTCAGATCTTGATACATCTTACTAACACCAAGGTGGATATTCAAAGTGCTACTATGTGCCTCCTGTAGGACTTGCTGCCTAAGTCCATCGACATTCGGTACATAGAGACGATCTCCATAATGCAATACTCCCTCCTTGTATCTGAATTCCTTCCTCATAGTGCCAAGCTTCGTTTCTCCTGAAATTTTCTTTAACAATGGATCTTTCATCTGAGCTTCTTTAACTCTGACTAACCAAGCTGACTGGACTTCCAAAATGTAGACTAGGGATTTTTCTCGACTTTGACATAATTCATGCAAAGCTAAGAAACAATCCCTCAATACTCTTTCAGAGGAGTCCGTAGTCTGATCCTTGGATAAGATCACTCCCGTGTACTTCCGGCTCAATGCATCTGCTACCACATTTCCCTTGTTAGAACAGTACTCAATCGAACAATCATAATCTTTGACGTATTCAATCCATCGCCGCTGTCTCATTTTCAGATCCTTCTAGGTAAATAAATACTTTAAACTCTTGTGATCGGTGAAGATTCTGAATGACCTTCCCATCAAATAATGCCTCCACAACTTCAGTGCAAAAATCATTGCTGCTAGCTCAAGATCATGAACAGGATAGTTCAGTTCATTAGGCCTCAGCTGTCTCGAACCATAAGCAATCACCTGACTGTCCTGCATCAAAACACATCCCAATCCTGAACTAGATGCATCGGTATAAACTGTAAGGGCTCTGTTCGGATCTGGTAAGACAAGTATAGGTGCACTGGTCAATCTTTCCTTCAACTTCATGTAAGCTTCTTCACACTTCGGTGTCCACTCAAACTTCTAAGTCTTCTTAGTCAATGCTGTCAAAGGTGTAGCTATCACAGAGAATTTCTCTATAAAACGTCTGTAGTAACCTGCCAAACCCAAGAAACTCCTGACCTCTGTAACTGTAGTTGGTCTCTTCCACTCAACTACTGCTTGAACTTTTTCAGGATCAACTGACAATCCTTGGGCACTGATGATATGCCCCAAAAATTGAATCCTCTCAGACCAAAACTCACACTTAGACAACTTTGCATAGTACTGATTATCCTTCAGCACTGCAAAACTGTTCTAAGGTGTTCCTCATGCTCTGATGTAGACTGTGAATATACCAAAATATCATCGATGAAGACTTCAACAAACTGATCCAAAAATGGCTTAAAGATCCGATTCATGGCTTCCATAAATACTGCTGGAGCATTCGTCACACCAAAAGGCATAACTGTATATTCATAATGTCCATACCTCATTTTGAAAGCAGTCTTCGGAATATCTTCCTCCTTAACTCTGATATGAAAATACCCAAACCGAAGATCAATTCTGGAAAACACCTTCGCTCCTCTGAGTCTGTCAAAAAAATCATCAATTCTAGGAAGTGGATATTTATTCTTGATTGTCACTGCATTCAACTTCCTATAATCGATGCACAACCTGAAAGTTCCATCTTTATTCTTCACAAATAATACTGGAGCCCCGCATGGTGACACACTAGGCCTTATAAAGCCTTTCCCTAGCAGTTCCTCTAACTGTTTCTTTAATTCATCCATCTCAAGAGCTGACATCCAATAAGGTGGTATGGAAATAGGCTCAACCCCTGGCTACAGATGGATTGCAAATTCAGAATCCCTCTTAGGTGGTAACCTAGGTAACTCTACTGGAAACACCTCAGGAAACTGATTAGCTATAGGAATTCTCCCCAGTTCCTCCTCTATAGCCACCCCATTCAACGAATAATACTCATCTTCACCAACTATGGGGATGGTATCCATAAGTCTATGGTGTAAACTCTTAGCACTAGATGCCAACCCTCTTATGCAAGTCACTCTAGCTCCTTGAGCATCAGTAATGTCAACTGAGTGATTCGCACAGTCAATTTGTGCCTTATGCTTACTCAACCAATCCATTCCCAACACTAGGTCATAAGACCTCAACTCTATCACCCATAACTCACAGCAGAAATCATGATCGCCTAACTGCAAGGGATACCTAGTAACCACTTCATTGGTTACAATAAAACCCCTCCCTGTAATCCTGATGAGTCTTAACTCACCCAAGACTTCTCTCTGTAATTTAAACTTATCTACCAAGGCAGAAGATATCACTGATAGAGTAGCTCCCGTATCAAGAAGCACTCTAACACTACCATTCTGAAAAGTAAGATTACCTCGAACGGCGGGCGGTTCTCTGGCCACCTGACTCATCAGGGCAAAAACCCTGGGCTCAACTGTTGTTGCGGCTACACCAGGCCGATTCCATATGGCAAGGGGTACATGGGGTAAATTCCGAGGCGGACCTGTCATCGGTCGAGCCCTTGGGCATTCCCTAGCCCAATGTCCTCTCTGACCACAGATATTGCAAGCATCTGTCCCCAGAGTACATGGTCTTCCACCATGAAACCGTCTGCATCTAGGACATAAATCCGTCTTCCTTCTCTTTGATGGACCTTGGTTCTCTACCATTGGTCGCTTCCCGGCATTCTTTCCTAAGTTGGCTGGTCCAACCTCTACCTTTTTGCTAGATGCTCTGGAATCCTCAAATTCCCTTTCTAAGGCCAACACCTTTTGAACCACCTGGTGATAGCTCTTGATATCCACTGTCGCCATATACCTCCTAAGTACAGGTTTCAGACCTTCAAAAAATTTCTTAGCTTTCAGCTCATCATTGCCCATCATGTACGGAGCATACCGGATAAGAGAATTGTAGCACTGCTCATACTCCCGCACAGACATCTCTCCCTGCGTCAGATTTTCAAACTGAATCCTCATCTGATGTGCAGCTTCAATGATGTACTCCTGTCTGAACTTCTTCTCGAAGTCTGACCACTTGAGCACCTTTTTCTTGTGCTCTGGGCGAGTACCATTACTTTCCCTAAACAACACCATCACATCATGCCACCATAGACTAGCCCTTCCTCTCAGAAAGAAAGGCACCAAAGTCATCTTCTGCTCTGACTCATAACCACCACAAGTGAAAAGTCTGTTCATCCTGGACAACCAATCCTCTGCTCTGTCAGGATCACCTGTCCCATCAAAGCTCAGTGGATCAACAGTCTTAAACTTCTCCAACAATCTCATCTGATGTGGAGTATCTCCCCTCCTTAGAGCCTCCATCACCTCTGGTTCCTCTTCCTCCCCATGAACATAATTTCTACGTCCATGAGCTCTAGGCACTTGCTGTTGCTCAGCATGCCTTTCCTGCTCCTATTGTGGGTCATTCTCCTCCTGGACAACGCCTCTGTCCTCATAAACTCTAAACATCTCAGTCACAAGGGTATTCATACCCTCAACCATAGCAACCTGCAACCATAGCCAGACAACATTCCACAGATGTTGGTCAGTACTAACTCCCTAGCACTTGGATTTTTCCAAACTAGATCTCAGTCTTACCCTCCAATATCTATAGAATGAGTCCTAAGCTCTGATACCAAAAACTGACACGACCGCCCGTGGCGGCGGCTTCATCGTGTGTCATTGTAAGGGTAGGGAAGACTTCTGATGGAGGAGAGCACTTTGAGAGGAGATTCCCCAGTGGAGGATACCTGAAATACTTCAGAAAACACAGGTTAGGAGGTCCCCGGTGTGTATTCCCGGGGAGGAGCCTCCGACGCCCAAGTCAGTATTTTCAGATAACTGGATTATGTGCTCTTTTGTGTATTCAAAGAGAACTTTTCTTCTTACCCTCTTCTTACCCCGCTAGGATGCTTTCTGGGTGTTTTATAAAGGAGGCGTGCAGAAGCCATTCCCCTCTTGTGGTCGTCCCAGATTACGACACGTGTCCGGTGGGATGTGATCCCTGCTTTTCCGGGAACGAAGGGACGCTTATCTCAGCAAAAGTCGCCTGGTTGACAGCCTAGGCATTCCGAGAGTGTCGTATCGAGGTGTCCCTCTGATGGCGTGCCCCAGTGATAGCGTGTCAGAATGTACTTGGGGGACGACTTTTATGTAGAGGTGTCAGAGGCTCCTTAAATGCTTTGTTCGTACTCTCCGAGGTTACTCTAACGTTTCGGGGAATATATTTCCCGAGGATGGTTCCTCCGAGGGATACTTCTGTTTCCAAAGAGGGTCTGACCGCTCTACCGAGGTTGGTCCTACCATTTCCTAAGGAACCGAATTCCCTACGTTAGGCCGGGGGAATCGCTCATCCTTCCGACCTCGGCTGGCTGTTTCCCTCTGCCGAAGTCAGTACTCCGTCAGGTCTGGGAGCTCGGCCAGTGATGGGCACCTCGGCTATCACATGCCCCCTCCTGGGAGCTCGGCCAGTGATGGGCACCTCGGTTATCACATGCCCCTCCTGGGGAGCCAAAGCGGGGGCTTCGGCTATGTTTTCGGGAAGGTCCCTTTGCCGATCTGGCGGCTGAAACTTTTCCTGGGAAAGTTGCCTTACTTCGGAAGGCGTCTCCTCGGAGCCGAGGTACCCTCCTCTAGTTTTCTTGATGTCCTCGGAATGCACGTTACTTTTTTCTTTTTTGCTTTTTCTGCCGCGGGTCTGTGAATCATCGCGTCCTTTGGCCAGGCGTGTCAGTCATGGGTAACCGTGCCTGGGTTTTCGCGATGTTAGAGGGACGTGCCCTGGTTCCTCGCGCCGTGTGACACGTGGACGCTGTTGGATGGTGAAACAGTTATGCTGGTTACGTCAACTGCACCTCTTCGCCTTCAAGGAGTAATAATGAGGCGGTTACATCTTCAAAGGATGATTATGACGACGTTTCACTTATCCTTCTTCGGTCTATATAAGCACCTTCCGTCCCATTTTGTCTCACTCTTTTGTTTTAGCTCTCGTCTGTTCTAGAGCCTTTTCTTGCCCTTTTCCTTTTTCCGGCGGTGATTCTTGCGGCAGAGTGACCTCCAGCGATTCCTTGCAGCGGTGTTTCGCAGCCCAGGTTTTGGCAAAGTCTTTGGTGGGTGTTCCCTTTTTGTGGTTTGTCGTTGTTCCTCTATTTCTCCCAAAGTCATCTCTCTTTTTCTTATTTTTTGAAAAATGTCAAATCCGACTCCATTAAGTCCGACTCCATTGATGACTGTGCGCCCTCTTTCTGCAAACCTTGCTTCCCTTGAGGCTTATCCTTGTTCCACTACTTTGGAAAAGATGAAAAAGTGGGTGGCCAAGTACTACCTCCCTTCTTATATCACACCGAGGTTACCTCTCCCGGGATCTTATGGTTACGCAGCTTCTTCGGGGGAGGTTACCGTTTACCGAGCTCAGCTGAAAGCCGGTCTTCGGTATCCCCCTCATCGCATGATATGCGAATTCTGCAAATTCCACGGTATTGCCGTGAACCAACTCCCCCCAAATTCTTACTCTTACTTTAATGCTTTCCTCTGCATGTGCGGGGTGTTCGGCATAAACCCCCACTTCCTCTTCTTCATGCAATACTACAAACTCCACCCGGTCCCGAAGGGTGGTTTTTACTACCTCCTTCCCCGAGGGTCCGGGAGTAAGAAGTTCATGTTTACCTTCGACACTAAGGACAGTTGGCGAGGGTGGCAGAAGAAGTTTTTCTTTTTCTGGGTTCCCCAGTCTTGGAGCCATGTGCCTATTACATGGGCTTCGGGGACTTTGAAGGTCGACGTCGTTGATCCCCGAAAGCTCCTTACTCTGGTATTGCTTGCCAATTTTGACAGCTTCGACAAACGTATTCGGTTAGTGGCGGACTGGGACTCCGGGGCTCCGTCACGTTCACCCTACCCTTTTCCCATTAAGTGGGATCTTATGTCAAAGGAAGTTCTTCGGGAACTGGGAGTGATAACTGCCCACAAGAGTGACCCCGGCATGCCCGTGCCTGTTCTTCCGGGGAAGAAAGCCTGGATAGTCATGCTCCTTCGGCGTGAAATTTCTTATCAGGCTTTTTCCGAGAGTAAGTCATCTTCCAGGGTTTGGTATCTGCTTTCCTTTTGGACTTACACTGATATTTTACCTTTTTGCAGAGATGGGCGATCAGTCTGCCGAGTTTTATAAATCACTCTTCGACAGTCAGGCTAAGCGGGGAGAGCAAGTACGCAGGAAGACTTCTGGTAAGAGGAAGAAGTCGACTGCCGGCCCTTCTAAGTCCAAGAAGGCCAAAGCTACCACTCCTCCTCCCCCCGAGAACGTAGTTGAGGTGGAAGATCAGTCCTCTGCTCAACTTCCGATGGCCGAGAACCCTTCTTCGGACCCTGACATCCTCGGGGAGACACTGAGTCCTGCCCCTGCTACCGAGATTCCAGCAGAGCGAACGTCTGCCCAGGAGTTTGAAGAGGGCAGAAGGAGGAAGGGAAAGAACGTCACTGAGGATGTTCGGGAGGTCGGTTCTGAGGAGTGCGTCCCCGAAGTTCCACCAGGTTGGTTCCTTAGCCATTCCGCTACAAATCTCAGTATTTTTCGTATCTACGATTTTTTGGATGAATGGCTAAGGGATGATGTCTTGATGGAACTTCGGCGTGACCTTGCAGAGAACGCCCCTACTGCTTCCTGGGTGGAAGCTCATGCCCGTCAGAGGGCTCTTCGGGACCGACGGATTCCGCGGGACAAGGTGCCACGGGAGCCTTTCTGGACGTTCACAGAGGACATGGATTTGTTCTCTGAGGATAGCCAGCTGATGGCTCCGCAAATGGCGGCGGGGGTGCTGACTAATGCCACTTTTCAGTCCCTTACCACCGAATGTCCCAGCGAAGAGATCCTCGCGGCGAGGATGACCGAGCACGCTGCTCAGGTGATCCTTTCTTTTCTTGTATCTTAGAAAATTGTTCATCTGAGCCATCACTGCCTTTCGATACTTATTTGGTGCCTCTGTTTTCTGCAGCTTTTGGCATATAGCGGGTACTTCCACGCCTGGTCAGCGAAACAAACGGAGACCCGCTCTCGGTCCGAAGATTCCCTGCGGAAGACGAAGGAGTCTCTCGCCCAATATGCCCTAAAATATGGCGAGTTAAACAAAATCGCGAAGGAGGACCTTGGGAGTCTTCGGGCCGAGGTTGTGTCCAGCAGGCAGGAGCTTCTTACCGACTTCTCAGCCAAGGTTGAAGACCTCGGCTCAAAGTGCGTATCTCTTTCTTTAGAGAATGAGGCCCTTCGGAAGAAGACCGCTCAAGACGGCGAGGATCTTGCGAAGGCACTCGCTTTGAATGCCGATCTCCAGGCTGAGATTGCGTCGCTGAAGAAGAAGGAGACGAAGAGCAGGAAGAAGAAGAAGCTGGAGGAGAAGATTGTCGCGCTAAAAGCTGAGCTGGCGGCTCTTGGCGCCGAGAAGGACCGTAGCGAGCAAATGTCGAAGACGTCTTACCAAGATGGTTTTTGCTTGGCTCGTCACCAGGTCCTCGCTCGGCACCCTGGGCTTGACATTTCTCACTTGTCTGCTTTGGATTTTCCCAAAGAGCCCAGATCTTCATGGTCCAAAGTCGAGTTCCTCAATCTTCCTCCGGCTCGGCCTGCGTCTTTGACTGAGCCCTCTGGAGACGATAATGTTTGACGAAACGTCGGATACCCCTGCTCAGTCATAGGCTTTCTTCTTCCTTCTTTGTATTTTTTGCCTTAGGATTTTTTAATGAAGAATTTTTTCCTCCATTCTCCGTTCTTTCTCCCGAATATGCCTTATCAGGAGCTGGTACGATTCTAAGTATGCACTTTTGGCGAACACCTGCACCTTATCTTTCGGAAGGAACCTTTTTGAACTTCTTCCGTGTTCAGATGGGTTTTTAAGCTTAGTAAGGAATTTTGTAAGGCAGGATCGTCAAGGCATACTCTTTCGGTAACGAGGGCATATTCGTCATGTATTTTTACTGACGACTTCGGGGAGGAGTATCTTACAGGCTTTCTTCGAAAAAATGTCTAAGTATAGAATTTTTTCAGAGAGTCTGAGTGCCAAGTATTCTTCAACTCCACTCCCTCAATATTACCCAACTTAAAGACCCCTGGGCGAACTTCGTCGAGGACCAAATAGGGTCCACTCCAATTTGCCCGAAGTACCCCTTGCGATGGCCTTCACTGTTCGAACTCGGCCTTCCGGAGAACAAGGTCTCCCTTTTTGATCTCCTTTTTTCTTACATGTAAATTGGCGGTGCGTGCTATCCGTTGCTGGAAGGCCTTTCTCCTTAACTCGGCCATTTCGCGGTGTTCTTCGAGGAGGTCCAGTTTTGCTCTCAGTCCAAGATCATTTCCTCCTTCATCGAACACCTGTACTCTTACCGAGGGCTGCATGACTTCAATGGGAATAATGGCCTCAGTCCCGTATACGAGCGAGAAGGGAGTCTCTCCCGTGGCTCTTCGGGGAGTCGTTCGGTAGCTCCATAGCACACTTGGAAGCTCTCCTGGCCATTTCCCTTTTGCCTCTTTTAGCCTTTTCTTCAGGCCATCTTTTATTGTTCTGTTAGATACCTCGACCTGCCCATTGCTCTGAGGGTGAGCTACTGGGGCAAAATGTATCTTGACGCCAAGGTCCTCCATGAATTCCTGGAACCCCTTGTCCGTGAATTGAGTCCCGTTATCGGCCACTATTACCCTCGGAATGCCAAATCGGCATATAATATTCTTCCATACGAATTTTTGAGCGTCCTTCGCCGAGATTGATGCTAGCGGTTCTGCCTCTATCCACTTAGTGAAATAGTCCACTGCGACGATGCAAAATTTTACTCCGCCGGGGGCGTTTGGGAGAGGTCCGATGAGGTCAATGCCCCAGACGGCGAAGGGGCAGGGATAGTCTGTTGCATTTATTCTTTCCGAGGGTAGCTTTTGGATACTGGCGTGCCTTTGGCAGTTGTCGCATCTTCGGACGAATTGCCTTGCGTCCTTCCTTAGGGTAGGCCAAAAGTAACCTTGGCGGAGTATTACTCCTGCGAGGGCGTCCGTTCCTATATGGGAGCCACACACTCCTTCGTGTACTTCTTCAAGTATTTCTTTGACGTCATCCTCGCCTATACATCTTTGTAGAGGGCTTGCGTACCCTTGTCTGTACAGCTCTTCCCCAATGAGGAAGTACCTTCCTGCACGCTTTCGTACCTTTGCGGCCTCTTTAGGATCCTCGGGAAGCTCCGAAGTTGCTAAATATCTCTTGAGGGAGCTTTGCCATCCCTCCCCCGAGGTTTTTATGCACATTAACTCCGTGCTGGGGTGTTTTAGTACTTCGGTGGGTTCCTTGGCTTTGGCCAAGGCATCCGCTTGGGTATTATCTCTTCGGGGCACGTTCTTTATGTGCACCGAGTCGAAATCCTCAATGAGTTTCTGAACGAGGTCGTGATACTTAGCCAAAATTGGGTCCTTTGCCGCGTATTCTCCCTTCGTCTGTCGGACTATTAGCTGTGAATCACTGTGGGCCACAAGGTTCTTCACACCTACTTTTCTGGCCATTTTCAGTCCGGCTATGAGGGCTTCATATTCGGCAATGTTATTGGTAACATTAAAACCGAATTTGACTGCTTTAGAAGCTTCCATGCCTTCGGGACCCTGAAGGACTATTCCAGCTCCTTGATGCTCTGCGCCTGACGCTCCATCGACGAAGAGCTTCCATTCTGGATCAGTCTCTGTTTCACCTCCCGCGAGTGCTTCGATCTTTTCAATCTCGGGAATCTCGGCAATGAAGTCTGCAAGTGCCTGAGCCTTTATTGCCTTTCTAGGCTCGTAAGTAATGTCGTATTCACCGAGCTCGATGCACCATTTTGAGAGTCTTCCCGAATGCTCCACTTTTTTCATCACATCTCGCAGGGGCAAATTACTTCGTACGGTGATGGCGTGTCCTTGGAAGTAGGGTCGCAATCTCCTACCCACCAGCACTAACGCGTAGATAGCTTTTTGGAGCAACGGATACCTCATCTCGGCGCCATGCAGGGACTTGCTTACGTAATACACCGGCCATTGTTTCCCAGCCTCTTCTTTCACTAAGACAGAACTTACCGTCTTTTCAGTGACTGCAAGGTAAAGGATGAGGGGTTCCCCCTCCCGAGGTTGTCGAAGTGTTGGGAGGCGAGTTAGATAACTTTTGAGCTCTCCCCAGGCTTTCTGGCATTCTGTATTCCATGGATGTTCCTGGATTCCGGAGGTACCACCTTCCTTGGAGACTTTGGTGAGTACTTTGAAAAACGGGCGACATCGGTCACCATACCTGGAGATGAATCTACTTAGGGAGGTGATCCTCCCGGTAAGCCTCTGTATGTCTTTGATAGACGTAGGTGTCCGAAAATTCAGCAGGGCTTTCACTTTCTCAGGGTTAGCGTCTATTCCCCTTTCTGACACCATAAACCCGAGAAATTTTCCTGCGTTTACTCCGAACACACACTTTTCGGGATTAAGGCGAATGCCGAACTCTCGAAGTCGTTGGAAGGTTTCGGTTAAGTCGGTGATATGATTACTGGGCACTTTGCTCTTGACTATCATATCATCGACGTACACTTCCATGTTCCTACCGATCTGTGCGTCAAATACCTTGGTTCCTACCGATCTGTGCGTCAAATACCTTGTTCATCAGTCTTTGGTAGGTGGCTCCTGCGTTTTGGAGCCCGAAGGGCATTCTGACATAGCAGTAAGTACCTATCTCTGTGATGAATGCCATTTTTTCCTCATCCTCGGGGTTCACTCGGATCTGATGATACCCGCTAAAGGCGTTGAGGAAGCTAAGCAGTCCGTACTCGGTAGTTGCGTCTACCAGCTGATCTATGGCCGGTAATGGGTACGAGTCTTTTGGACAGGCATCATTTAAGTTTCGGAAGTCGATGCACATTCAAAGCTTTTCACTACCCTCTTTTGTGGCTATAACCACATTGCTGAGCCATTCGGGGTATTTTACTTCCCTTATTACGCTGGCCTCGATGAGGCGACTAACTTCGGCCTTGATGAAGGACTTTTTGTGAGCTGATAGATTCCGTTTTTTCTGCCGAACTGGTCTGACGTGTGGTTGCACTTTAAGATTGTGGTGGATTATGCTGGGGTCAACCCCAGGCATATCCTTCGGCGAATAAGCAAATAGATCCTTGTTCATGCACAAAAAGGATACAAGCCTCTTTTTGTCCCCTTCGGCCAGTTTCTTCCCAATTCGGGTGTTTCGGCCGGGGATCAATTCTACATCTTCTGTTTCTATTTTTTCGAGGCTTTCCGTTTCTTCTGCCGTTGCCTTTTCATCCATCAAGACCTTTTTTCCTTCTGCCGAAGTCTGTACCTGGATCTTGGTTGGACTTTGCTTGGCCCTCGTGAAGACTTTTCTAACCTCAGCTTGATCAATGAAGATTTCGGCATCTCCGTCTTCGGTGCCGAAGGTGACCATCAGGTACCTTACATCTGGCCAAATGTGAAAATAACCCTGAGTCTGCCTTCCCAGAATGGCGTTATATGCTGACGGTACATCAATGACTATAAATCTTGTCCTACCGGAGGCGATTAACTCTTCTTTGCTTTTGGGGGAGACCCCTTTCAGCATCACAGGCAGGTCGATGTACCCAAGGATTGGAAGTTCAGATGGTCCGACGCCGAAGGTGGGGGAATTGACTGGGCTAAGGTCACTTTTTGAGATGTCTAATTTACCCAGTAGATGAGAAAAAATGACGTCGGTGTTCGAGCCGTCATCGAGGAGCACTCTCTTGACGTCCTAGTTCCCTATTCTTACCATGACAAGGAGGGGGTCGTCGTGAGGGAATTTTATTACAGACCCATCCCTACGGGTGAGCCTTCGCGAGGAGCTTTCGTACTCCATGATGGCGACTTCTCTCATCTTTCTTTTTCTCTCGGCCGAGGGCATCCCAGTAGTGATGATTTGGATGATCCCTGCCGAGGGTGGTAGACTTTTCCGGGGACTTCGGTCCCGCCGTCTATCTGAGTCATACTCTTCATTGTCTGCTCTCCTCTGCTCTTCCTTTCTCCCTTTTGGAGAGGGCATCCGCAGATATCGCCGAAGTTGACCCTGTTTGATCAGGGACTCGATGTACTTCTTCAACTGGTAATAGGCTTCAGTGTCATGGCCATGATCCCGGTGAAATTGACAGAATTTTTTCATATTCCTTTTATTCTCCGGGGCCATGGCCTTTGGCCTTGGGACTGTGGTCCCTTGCCTTTCTAGCGCCATTAGAATGCTAGCTCTTATGGTGTTCAAGGGAGTGAATGCTACGGGCCTCTTTCCTCTTTGCCTGCAGGACCGCTCTCCCTCGTTCTGCTGGAGCGGCTGGTGGCCAGGCCCTTCGGTGCGAGGGTGTTCAGCCTTAGGTCCTCCCATTCTGAGTTCTTCGACCGTCATGTGTTGTTTGGCTCTTCTGTAAAATTCCCCAAGAGTTTCTGGGGGATCTTTGGAGAACTCGTAGAACAGCTGGGAGTCCCTCCGCAGTCCTCTGACCATTGCCAGGATGCGAATTTCCGGTAGAAAGTCTGGTACGCTCAGTGCTTCTCGATTGAATCTTTCAGCATAATCGCGGATGGTCTCCCCTCCTTTCTGAGCTATGTCAAACATTTGCACTGGCATTTTGGCAGTTGGCCTACTACCAATAAACTGTTGGGTGAAAGCAGTAGATAGTTCTTGGAAGCTCAACAAACTTCCCTGGGGCAAAAAGCCATACCACGTTGTTGCTGGTCCTGAGAGCGTCACCTCAAAGCATTTACAGAGTGTGGCGTCATCCGTGCCATGGAGCACCATACTTCACTTATATTTTGTCAGGTACGCCTGGGGGTCACTTCGCCCGTCATACGTTTCCAGTCAAGGGACCCTGAAATCACTGGGCATAGGCGCCTCTACTACCTCACATACGAAAGGCAACTCCTCTCCGGTGTAGGAGTCGGACAACCGAGACCAGACTGGTTTTTGGGAGATCTATTTCTTGACCTTTTCTAGCCTTCCCAGGATCCTTTCCATAAGGGCGGCAGTGCTGGTTCCTTATTGCCGTCGTGTGTTTGCTGGTAGTGGTGAATTTCTTCTTCGCCTTGGGGAAGGACTCCGGCGAGGGGGAGAAGGGGAACTCTGGTAAGGGGATGCGCTCCGTTGACAGGAGCCTTGGTCTCTTTTGGGGCTCCCCCTCTGGCGGGGCGCGTCTCAACGGGTTCACCATCTGTTGAATATGCGTCAAGGGAGTCTCCACTCCCTGAACTACGATGAGTAGATCGCGAGCTCCTTTCCCGACGAATGGTCGTGGGTGAGGCTCTTTGAGTGGGTGGAGGTTGGGGCAACGTCTGATCAAGCTGCTGAGTGATTTTGGCAACGATAGAATGCTGAAAATCTCGTAGGAAGCTCATCGTTACCGTTACAGGACGGTCGTCCTCCATCATGGAAGTTTCTGCCACAGGTAGAGGGGCCGCCTGTTGAGTCTCAGGTGCAAGGGGGTATCTTGAAATCCCTTTGTCCTTCGAGCACCGAGTCTCCACGACGGCGACATGGGATAGGGTTGCCACAGACGGCGCCAAATGATGGCCTGCGGCGGCTTCATCGTGTGTCATTGTAAGGGTAGGGAAGACTTCTGATGGAGGAGAGCACTTTGAGAGGAGATTCCCCAGTGGAGGATACCTGAAATACTTCAGAAAACACAGGTGAGGAGGTCCCCGGTGTGTATTCCCGGGGAGGAGCCTCTGACGCCCAAGTCAGTATTTTCAGATAACTGGATTATGTGCTCTTTTGTGTATTCAAAGAGAACTTTTCTACCCTTACCCCGCTAGGATGCTTTCTGGGTGTTTTATAAAGGAGGCGTGCAGAAGCCATTCCCCTCTTGTGGTCATCCCAGATTACGACACGTGTCCGGTGGGCTGCGATCCCTGCTTTTCCGGGAACGAAGGGACGCTTATCTCAGCAAAAGTAGCATGGTTGACAGCCTAGGCATTCCGAGAGTGTCGTATCGAGGTGTCCCTCTGATAGCGTGCCCCAGTGATAGCGTGTTAGATTGTACTTGGGGGATGACTTTTATGGGGAGGTGTCAGAAGCTCCTTAAATGCTTTGTTCGTACTCTCCGAGGTTACTCTAACGTTTCGGGGGATATATTTCCCGAGGATGGTTCCTCCGACGGATACTTCTGTTTCCAAAGAGGGTCTGACCGTTTTACCGAGGTTGGTGCTACCATTTCCTAAGGAACCGAATTCCATACGTTAGGCCGGGGGAATCGCTCATCCTTCCGACCTCGGCTGGCTGTTTCCCTCTGCCGAAGTCAGTACTCCGTCAGGTCTGGGAGCTCGGCCAGTGATGGGCACCTCTGCTATCAGTGCCCTTGCCAGGAAGCCCTGTGAGAGTTGGTCTCACGGTGGATTGCAATTGGCTAGTTGTGTGTGTGTGCGGATTAAATCCCATGCTACTGGTTGATTAACCTAGAATATGCAATATGCATGCTCTTATGCTTTGACTTGGTTTATTAAACCATAAAACATTAAGCCGGCTGAGTAATTTTCCTACTCAAAACAAATACAAATAGCCAAAGCACTCAAAAATCAACATTTGTATGAGTTTACTACACATAACAACTCGTGAGAACATTCATACATAAAGTAGACTAATGCCCTCACCCAAGAGCAACCCTAGAGTCAAGGACTCCTCATAACATAAACTATGGAGGCAAACTAAAGTACTGTATAAATACAAGACTTTACTGAGATCTCTTTACCCTAACTCCCACCTTGGAAACACGTCCCAGTGGCGAGTCTCAAAAGTCCTTTGCCAAGTGCTACTAGGCTCTGCAGCCAAAGGAAGATACTAGTTAGTACTGTTACCTAACCAACAAGCCACCTAAGTACTTATGTAGACTAAAATCACAAGGATTCTCAACTGCTATACCTGTACACACAAAAGAGTACTACCAAGATAATCCTCAACGATTACCCGGTCCAGCAACTTCAGGCTCTGCATAACAAAACTAGGGAGTGAGAATTCAATAATTCTCAGTAAGGGATCTTCAATTGTACCTGCAAGAAAACCCTAGGACTCTTGCTGCGAGCTTACACAGCACGAAGGTGCTATTATATGTACATATAACTAAGCCACAAGACCTCTCCTCAAGTAGTCCTCCCACGGAGCATCACTCCGCGCCTAGCGAGTTTTAACCCGCTCCTAGCAAGCCGAAGCTTACTGAATGAAACCATGTAGCCTTCCCATAATCGTTATGCAGGGGAATTATGGTGGGACTTTATAGACTAGGCCGTAGGGCCTCTTTGATGTAGACTAGATGAACAAGGTTTCACCTTGTGACCTCGTTGCTACTTCACACGGCTAGGCCGACAAGGGTTCTAAACCTCTCACCTGAGCTAGTGGTTTGCTAATTATGTTCATTTGCAACATAGTTTTTCCTTAAAAAACTTGCCTTCACTTTGAGTTAATTAATATAAATCTAAAAAAACTGGGACATTTTTAAGTG